>PVIA01002376.1:0-212487 GCA_004024845.1 Tonatia bakeri | reverse complement strand
TTGGTTCTGGTTTCCTACCCTGGCAAAAAGTGGGGCCTTGGACATCCTCGTAGGTGTTACTCGGTTCCCACCGACAAGAGTTTCTCTAGCGTATCTAGGAGTGCAGCTGATGCATGGCTTCAGCCTCACCAGATAATGCCAAAGTGATTTTTTTTCGCACTTACACTCCTACCAGCGGATATGCTGTTTCTGTTATTCCACACCCCTGCCAATGCTTGATGCTATGAGTTAAAAATGTTTGCAAATCTGTAGAAGTCAAGTCATATCTCATTGTGGTTTTGATTTACATTTTCCTAATTACTAAGGAGATTGGTATCTTTTCCTCTGATGATTGAACATTGGTGTTTTCCTCTTCTATGAAATCCCTGTTCACATCTTGGCCCTTTTTGATTGGATTGTTTGTCTCTTTCTTATTCATTCATAATAGTTCCTTATATCATGTGGATATGAGCATTTGTCACTTTTTGAGTTCCCTACTCTGTACCTTGCTTTTTCACTCTCTTAATGGTGTCTCCTAGTGAAAAATTATTGATTAATGTAGTCAAATTTAGCCACCTTTTTAAAAATCCTCACCCGAGGTTACAGTTATTGATTTTTTTAGAGAGAGACATAGACGCAGGAGAGAAACATCAATCCATTGTCTTCCGTACGACCCCTGCCCCCCGCCCTCTGGAGATTGAACTTGCAACCTAGCTATGTGCCCTGACTAGGAATCAAACCCGCAACCTTTTGGTGCACAGGACAGCACTCCAGCTAATTGACCCATCTGGCCAGTGCTATATTCTTTTCTTAATCTTGATTACAGCTTGGAAAACAGATCACCTGGAATCAGTTTCCATGAACCTTTCTCTGGTTTATTCACTCGAAAATATATTTGAGTGCTTCCCATGAACCTAGGGCGGTGATATGTGTTCATTCAAGTTTATTTAGGTCAAGAAGAATTTATTTCTCACTCTGTATTTGCTAGATACTACCTGGATGAATAATGCAACTCTATGAACCCAAGAAAATCAGTTTAATTGGAGAGAAAAATTTAAATTTGGGGGCAAATCACTTGGCAGTTTTGCATTGACACGAAATATGGATACAGCTTCTTTGACTTGCTGTTTATGAAAACCACATCTCATGTCCTTGTGGGTGTTCCTGAATTTAAGCGAACTGGGAAAATGTTACTTCTTTTTACTCTATTTCTCTGTTACCTGTTTCTGAAACAGGCTAAGGTCTAATATCCCCTTTCTCTTTAGCACTTGTCAAATAAAATCAAAGTGTAGTTCCCAATACACACAAATGACCCACACCAAAAACAAAGGAATTTTTTCTTGTGTCCTCACTATGGACACTGTTGCAGGCAGTGATGTTTTCCAAGATCCTGTAAGGATCTGACTGGGCAGAAAGGAACAAGACCCAGGTAGTTGCTGGACAACCTCGTTTACTATAAATATAGAAAAATATCAAGAATAAAAAAATAATCATGGGGAAACTGAATTATGAAATATATTTTTTAAAGGAATGCAGTTTTCTTACTTTCAGAGATACCTAGTAGTGTGAATGAAGCACACATTCCTGCCTGCTAGAGATCCCAAGAAAATCTGCTGGAGTAACCAAGATGACCTCTCTCTGAAGTCAGTGAAAACATTCTCAGGTGCGGAGGTTTAGGGAAAAAAGTGAACTATGATTAGTTCATCACTTACTTGTTTAAGAAAAGGATGCTCCAGATAACAATAACGACAACAACAATAATAATATAACTTGTACCACTGCATGCTTATTGTGTGTTACTAACTCTGACTTTCATGACAGTCTGTGGTGAAGTATATTGTCTACACATATATATCTGTACCATGGAGGTCACCACTATTGTAGTCTTCATGTCACAGGTAAGAAGACTGAGGCACTGTCAGGGTATGTAATTCATCCCAACAGTGGTGAGTTAAGATTCGAACCTAGGACAGGATCTTGAGTATGTGGGCTTAAACTTCACTGCCTTGACTTTGCCTTGCAATCACAGCAGTAGGAACATTCTCACCTTCCATCTTGTTTTCCATAATATTTTTGCTCTACTAATTCACTTAGCAAATTTTTAATAATTTATTTTGTTTAAATATTTTATTTACTTATTTTTAGACAAAGGGGAAGGGAGGGAGAAAGAGAGGGAGAGAAACATCAATATGTGTTTGCCTCTCGAATGCTGGGGACCTGGCCTGAAAGCCAGGTATGTGCCCTGACTGGGAATTGAACCAGCGACCTTTTGGTTTGCAGCCTGCACTCAATCCACTGAGCTATACCAGCCAGGGCACAAGTTTTCTTTTTAATATATTGTGAAAATGCCACCCAAGACACTGCCCAACATATTAAAAGTTAAGAGTAGAGGAATCTAAATTTACAAATTGAAAGACGGGATTGTGTTTATTGATGATGGTCTGTATCATGAAATAGTTATATGTATGCATATATGTAAAAAGTATTATTTAAAAAATGAGAGAGAGAGAGAATGAGCTTCACACACACAGAAACTCACAGTGATAAATTGGACAATTCACAGTGTTGTCTAATCCTCTTAAGGAATGGATTATGTTCGTCTAGTCTTCGAATGTTCATAATGATGTTTAGAGTAGGATATCTGCTTTAACCTATTTCTTTAGATGGTGGTCTACAATTATGCCTCTGTTGTACTTCTGTCCTCCCTCGGGAAGGAAAAGATGATGGATTCACCATAAAGCTGGACCTCACTGTATGAAGAAGTAGCCTGACTGCTGTGCATATCAGGATAGCTTTCCTGATACACCGAGGCAACACAATGGAAATCGCAGTTTAGAGATCCAATTTATCTTGCCGTGAATAGAATGCCTCCAATACAGACAACAGTTAGTTCTGTTCCATAACACTGTTACAGGAATGTGACATTGAAAAATGGCTTGCAATCTATTAAAGCATTAATCTACCACGAGTTCATGGCACAAAGGGAAAAATGTTAATTCCACTTAAGTGAAAACACATAAAAGTGTTTTGTTTTTTTTTTTAAAGAGCAGCCACAAGGTCAGGAGACAACTGCTGAGGTAATGAAGTGAAGGCTTCCCTGAAACTTCTAGTTGCTTATACATTCTATCACAGTTGCGGAATTCTGCTGATTCTTGTTTCTCAAAACCGCTGGGGTTGCGGCTCTGTCACATTATGGATTAAGCACAGTGATGCCGGCCTTTAATGTTTCCTCGAACTGCACCAGAGCTGCCGCTGATGCTGTTGGCCAGCCGTGGCTCTCGCCTCTGGCTCCGGCATTCTCTTCTGCTACTTCTTCCGACATCACCGGTCAAGTCACTTCGCTGCTTACACTGTTATACAGAAAATCCCCGAAATGCGCCTTCACATTCACTGGGAGAATAAAAAGGCTTTTGCTTTAACTTTAGAAATTAAAAAACCCCTGAAACATAGCCAACATTTTTTTCAGTCATCTGTAGGCAAGCACACATCAAAAGAAAAAATCCATATTTTAATAAGATTGGACTCAGGCAACTTGTAACTCGATTGATCACCCACGAGGGGCAGGCACTCTCCAGGGAGAACATGGCAGAGTGGAAAGAGCATGAGAACTGGAGTGGGGCAGGCACGAGTGGGAATCCAGACGGCACCATTTACCAGCTGCGTGAGCCTCGGCAAATGCCGAACATATCCTCATTGGTAAATGGGGGAGAATAGCTATCTTCTATGATTATTGTGAGAAGTAGACATTATGTCTATAGTATGCTTGGCACATCCTAAGTATCAAGTAGTAGCTATTATTATTAGGCTATGTGAAATAAATAAAGATGAGACTTGGTTTTCACCCTTAAGGCGCCTGTTCTAAGAGAAGAAACGTGCACAAATATCTATGCTTCAAGGTGGGAGGGATAAAGCCCATGAAGGAGCTTCAAAATGCCCTGATGAGGGCGCTATGGATGAGAACCTATTAACTGGGATGTTGCAGAAACCTCCTACTTGGCCTCCTCCACTCTTGTCTTGCCCCCTCCAATCTGCTCTTCACAGAATAGCCGACATGTTCTTTCTTAAGTGCAAATCTGACCAGGTTTAAAAATCCCATGGATTCTCATTTCCTTTGGGGTGAAGTGTTCAGTGTATGAATTCCTGCTTAATTCTTGATCTTCGTCTCTTTCTCAGACACACTTGATGTGCTGGTCCTATTAAACTTTCTCTTTTTTAGTTTTGCATCAGCCAGTATTCTGAGAAATGAGAGAGAGAGAGAGAGAGAGAGAGAGAGAGAGAGAGAGGGAACATATGCTATAATAGTAGATTGTTATTATAATTGGTTCACATGATTATGGAGGCTGACATGTCCCAAAATCTGAAATCAGCAAGCTGGAGATCTGGGAGAGCCCGTGATGTAGTTTTAGTCCAAATCCAAAGGCCTGAGAACCAGGATAGCTGAGGGCATAAGTTCTACTCTGAGGGCCGGAAAAGACCGACATCCCAGTTGAGGTGGTCAGGCAGGCGAAATTCTCTCTTACTCAGCCTTTTGGTCCTATTCAGGCTTCGATTGATTGGACAAGGCCCACCCACATGAGGGAAGGCAATCTGCTTTATTCAGTCTAACAATTCAAATATTAATCTCATCTGGAAACACCCTCATAGACATACCCAGAAGAAGGTTTGATCAAACATCTGGGCACCCCGTGGCCCAGTTTAGTTGACACATGAAATTAGCCATCACAATTTTCAAGAACATGCCTTGTTCTAGTTTATTACTGAATTTTGACATGTGTAATGTGCATTTTTTGCCCAAATTTTTGAGGAAAAAATACAGATAGACATTATACATGAGTAGTACTAATTTTGTATCTACATAAATATTTTTTATTTTATTTAATTTTTAAAAATATTTTATTTATTTATTTTTAGAGAGGGAAGGGAGGGAGAAAGAGAAAGAGAAAGAAACATCAATGTGCGGTTGCTGGGGGCCGTGGCCTGCAGCCCAGGCATGTACCCTGACTGGGAATCGAACCTGCGATGCTTTGGTTCGCAGCCCGCACTCAATCCACTGAGCTACGCCAGCCAGGGCTTACATAAATATTTTTAATTCCTTTATTTATTCTTATGCATTAAAAGTGTAACTAGAAAGCAATAATGATATCCACATGCAAAATAATACTCTGGAATATGGTAATCAATTTTGTTTCTAAATATAAATAAATAAGAAAATTAAAATGAGAAATTTTTTCCTGAAAGTTGGGCTGAAAACATGGGTGTGCATTATACACAGCAAACTATGGTATGTCTGTCCTTTTGTGCAGACTGTTTCCTGTGCCTGGGTGACTCTCGGTATCCTGATCCCTGGTGCACTCCTCATTTAATTAATTTAAATAGCTCTCAGAACTTGAGTCGCTTTCACATTATCTCTTTAGAATACACTGAAGGATCAATATAGTTATTTAACAAAGGATTCTAGCCTCTTCTTGAATCTTGTATAATACAGTTATCCATCCAATTAAACATTTTTTAGGCTAGCTGTGTACTTTGGGTTGAGGCTGAGATGTGTAGAAGTCTCTCATTCATTGTTTTTGTTAAGAAACAACTATTTACATCAGTATTGCAATCACTTTCATTTTATTTTCCCAATCCCTTAGCTTAGGGCCTGGCACAAAATAAATGTTCAATGAATGTTTGTTGATTGACTGGATTACCTAATTACTTTTCAAATCCTTCCAATCCCAAGATGGAATGGGAAACTAAAAATATACTTATGAAAATTGTATACAGTTGTTATATAGGTGTATAATTTAAATAAAGAAATACAAGATCTGCCCAGAAATTACCCAGTAATGTGAAAAATAGAGACATTTATTGAAGAAGATACAAGATATAAGAAACGTTGTACATAGGACAATGATGCCTCAGTCCCCTCAAAGCAGGCACCTGGGAACCTCACACAGTTCTCCCAGCATCTCTTCCACTGTTCAAAACACTCTGCAAAATCCTGTGTTGGAATCACCTTCAGTGGCCTTGTTGTGTTTTCCCAAATCTCATCAACAGTCTGAAATCTCTTGCCTTTCAAAGGTGATTTTAGTTTGGGGAAAAGCCAGAAGTCACAGGGTGCCAAATCTGGGCTGTAAAGGGGCTGAGTTGCCTGGGTGATCTGATGTTTTGCCAAAAACTCTGCACGGGATGTGATGTATAAGCGGATGTGTTGTCGTGGTGAAGCTGCCACTCACCAGTTGCCCATAGCTGGGGCTGTTTTCATTGTACCGCATCTCTCAACTGATGAAGAACATCGAGGCAGTACTCCTTATTAGTTGTTTGGCCTGGGGGGGAGTACTTGTGATGGACAACACCTTTCCAATAAAAACAACAACAACACAGTTAACATGGTCTTGATCTTGCTGCAACTTTGCCGTGCCTCCTTCAGGTATGGAGAACCAGGTGACTTCCATTGGGACCACTGGGCCTTCGTTTCTGGATTATAGCTGCAGACCCATTATTCACCTCTGGTTATGACCTTCTTGATGAAATCTGCTTCATTGGCAGTGGTTTGAATCAAGTCATTAGCAACTGCATGATGTTCCTTCTGCTCTGGTAGCAGAAGCCATGGAATGAACTTTGTTATGACACATTTCATGCCAAGATCCTGCATCAAAATCTTAGACACAGTAGACTTTGGAATCCCCAGATCAGCTTCTAGTCCTCACACAGTCAGTTGCCGATCTTTGTTGATTGCAACCTGTACACGTTCAACATTCTCAGGTGTTCTGCTGTTGCAGGCCTTCCAGAATGTGGATCTCTTTCAACAGATTCTCAACCATCTTTGAAGCATTTGTACCACACTTTTATTTGCACTGCACTCATTGCATCATCTCTGAAAGTCTTCTGAACCATCTAGATAGTTTCTGCAGAGGAATGTTCAAGCTTAATGCAACATTTGATGCAGATTCATTATTCTACTTGCCCAGTCATTTTGAATACTAAAGCCACACAGTATATGTGCTCACTCAACAGCATCTACTGTCCCCCCTGACTAGTACAGTGAGGTGGTCATTGTTCACACAATGTGCATTCTAGTCACTCTCCTGGCTGCCAGGTCACATCAATGTTGTGTAAACCGTTCTCCTTATATTAACAATGGCTGGACTTTTTCTGGAAAGACATAGGTATACTGATTGGAAACACCATAAATGTTGAAAAAAGTATATATAGATGGTACTGGACTAATGATTGTTCAACTTATGATTTTTTTGACTTTAGGATAGTGCCAAAGCTATACTCATTCAGGAGAAACTGTACTTTGAGTTTTGAATTTTGATCTTTTCCTGGGTTAGCACTATGTGGAATTATAATCTGTCCTGATGCTGGCAGTGGCAAGGAGCCACAGCTCTCATTCAGCCACGCAATCATGAGGGCAAACAACTGTTAGTCTATGGTGTAGTATTACATGTATTTTCCATTTACAATATTTTCAAGTTACAATGGGTTTATTAGGATGTAACCCTATCTTAAATCACAAAATTCTGTGAGTAATCAATAACCTTTCAGTACTAGAAGGAGACTCATTTTCTAGAAAATACTCATTTTTTAGATGAGGAACCTGAGGATCACACATGATTGTGACTTGCACGAGGCCACATCCCTGGCTGGGGACAGAGTCAGCTGGACTTAGTTTTTTGATTCCTGCATCCAGGCACTTACTTCAGCCTATGCTAATACCCAAAGAAGGACCGAGAGGAGGAACTGACTTCCATCTTCACTGAACCCCATGCAGTTACTTTTAGAACTTTGGGGAAAAGTCAGGCCATTCCCTGAGATGAGAGTAAAGCCCATACATCATGCATTCCAGAAAACAAATGAGAAAATCCAGCAAGTCAAAACAAGCCTTTTAAACCTGAGAATCAGAAACAGAATAGTTCCTCAAGAACAGACAGATGTCGCAATATTAGGGACATTTCTGCAGCAATGACATAAAACTAACTATTGGGATGTCTGGGTGAGAGTCTTCTATCTCACCAAGATATTGGTAGAATTGCTATTTTAATTTTTGTATTTCCAGTGTTTGTGTTTGGGGTGAACAATCACAATCTTAATTGTGTCTGTTTGGGATAAGGGTGGAGGAAATACTAATAATGTCACCAGAGGAAGCACACAGAGAGGATTTATCATCCTGGGGATCAGTCAACTGAAAATTTTGCTAGCACATCACTGGAGCTCGGTGGGAGCTAAGAGTAGCAGCGAGTTGTGCCAGCAACCCACTGAGGGTGACAGTTTAAAAACAATGGACTGAAAAATGTCGTAAATTTGAAAAACAGTGAACTGCCTGGTGTCAGGGTTCAGAGATTGATGGGTCTGGTGCCTGAAAATCCAGATAGGAGTGTGGAAATTCACACTGTTTTCACATCCAAAATGTCCCTTGCATTGATTCATTAAGAGCCATATAGATATAAGTACATATTTACATGTGCGTATATCCATACATTATCAATATTGTTCTCTATGTGTGTTTAAAATGCTCAGAAGCTGAAATTTGTTTGGAAGTGTTCAGTCAAGGGAAATGGTTCCTTTTTCAATACGCAGTTAGTCTTGATAGTTCCCACTGCCTTTCACTTTTGTTTCCTTTTCTCCCTATGTAATTAAAGGTGAAGGGCAAGCAGGAGAGAGTTTCACTTATTCTGGTGCGCCCCCAGCGGTGCTTCCACGCTCGGCCACATAGGCTCTGCGTCACGTGACACAGATACAGGGTGGTGCAGCAGTGCTGCCAGTCTGATGAGGCCAGATGGGGATCTGGGGTTTGTAAATATATCAGTTAGCTATTGCTCTGTAATACCTCCCAAACTGTGTGGCTTAGCACAATAACTGTTTATTATATCTCATGAGTTGAAGGGTTAGCTGGGTGGTACTGCTGGCTTTGACTAGGGTCCAAAATGCATCTGTGTGGTCAGCTGGTGGGTAGGCTGGTGGCTGATGGATATGGGATGATCTTGACAGGGACAGTTCATCTGTCCATCATGTGTTTCTTGCATCCCTCCAGCAGGCTAGCTCAGGCTTGTTTTCATGTTAGTGGAAGTTAACGTGCAAATTTTTTCAAGCTTCTGCTTAGTAAAATGTACTGCTTTCCCATTGGCCAGAGCAAATCACACGGCCAAGTCTAGAGTTAATATGAGAAGAAACAACCAAAAGGTGTGTATTCAGGAAGGTGTGAAAACTTGGGACTCAATGCAACTAATTTAACAGAGTGAGTTAGCAAACAAAAGGCTCAGAGGTACCATCATGAATGCCAAGGTCATTGCTGTTTGGGTCAGCCATGTTTTACTCTGGAGTTTGTATTTATTAATTTACTAATTTATCCGACATTTACTAGGGAACTACCCTGTTTAGACACTATTCTAGAGGCTAAGTCAAACTTCATGCTTAACAGAGTTTTACCTGGCAAGACAGGATTTTCTTTGTCCCTGACTGCTTCTATTTCTTTTCTCACCACAGGTACGAAGGGGATCTTTTGTAAATTGGAAAAAGGAGGTAAAGATTTTGTTAGCATAATAATAAAATCAAAAGTTTGCTCCAAAAGGTGGTCAATGTTAACTTGAGAAAGATTTTATTTTTTAATCTGTTTCTATAGCTTAGCTTGCAGCAGTTGGAGACTTGAGAAATATTTGAAGGTCCAGGAGCGGAGGCTTGGAAGGAGGGAAAGGAGGTAGAAAAGGACCAATGAGATGGGCCAGGTGGCGGGAGGATAGCAGGAAAAGGGAGGAAGACCAGAGAGAGAGAGTAGAACTTTAAATGCTTCTCTGAGGTGGGCTGAATTAATTGAAGAATGACAGTGTGGGAAAGCAAAGGTGTTTCGTTTGCGTCTTTCTCTGGGTTCTCTGTGTGTGCCTGACTGACTAATGTTTTTCTGTCATGAGCTCTCCTAATGTGTCTCCCAGGTACTATGGGGGTAACAAAGGCACTTCATTATGTGGGAATACTGAAGACCTAATCTTTCAACGTGCTCTGCTACTCTGCCCTCCACAGCCCCTCACACCTTCCCTTCCCCCTTACCACTTCTGGTCACCATCAGCTTCCTCTGGGTTTCAGGAGCGTCCCCATGAGTGTGACCTCAATTATTAGTCACTTTAATTTTGAGGGCAGAATTCTAGAATTCTAATCTTCTTGATCTTTATTCTTCAACAACATCTTCACATGCTAGCTCTTGGAGGATTACCTGGATTCTGACTTCATCCATTCAGGGAGCACTTAGAGAGCTCTGGCGATCATGCAAGGCAGGGTGGCTACACACAGGACTGTGTAAAATTACAGCTGAGTGCTTACTACGGATGAGGCTCTATTGTAAGCACTTTCTTTTGTATAAACTCAACCTCAGGGCAGTGATATTATTATCCTTATTTTACAGATGAAGAAATGGAAGCACAGAGAGGTCAGATGACTTGCTCGAAACAACAGGACTGCGGCAGAGCTGAGAGTTGAATCTGAGTGGGCAGGCACAACCACACAAGATAAATGAAGGCCAGTCCTGGCGTCGGGAGCACCTCCATTTTCTCTCCTTTTCATCTGCCGTCACCACCTCTCATTGTTTCCAACATTTTCTGCCTTCATCCCCTCACCTATTCTGAAGAAAAATTCCTTGACATCTCAAAGTCAATAATCATTTACATGGTATTTTAATTCTTGCCTCTACTATTCCCCTCCCTCCAGTCCTGACCTCCTCTGAGACATCGATCTTTTTATTATCTTGGCTCTTACTTTTATCTTCCATTACTTCATCTCTGCTAGTTCCTAGCAGCCAGCAAACATGCTTAGTATGAAAAAGCAAACTATCTTCTAATGTCTTTTTTGAATCACAAAATTAAAAAGAAATAGGTGTCTTTAATAATTCACGACTTGAGGGAATCTGTCTCCTGGGGTCTCTGATGACCGCACCAAAGCTGGTATCTTTCCCCAGTTACTTCTTCACTTCTCTGAGTACTCTGTCCTGCTTCTTTGTTTATGCTTTTCTGCCTCCATCACCGGCTTTTCTCCTCCTGTTCTCACCCATCCATGGGCATTGCCCAAAGTCCTGTCCTGTGAGCTCTTTCCTAATCTTTTCACCTTTTCCCTTAGTGATAGGGCAGCCATACAATTTATTGCCCAAACTGTGACACTGTTGTCTGGAATGAATGCTAAACTAGATGGGATTTCAGGATAGGGGATGCAAACCAGGACCATAACTGTTTCCTCAGTCTCTCTAAGTCCCATGTTTTCCACCCCTCACTGGTGGTTTCTGCTTGTATGTTTAGGGAGTCAAGCTCCAGATATCCTAAATCAGACTCTTCCTAGTTTTCTTTCCTTTTCTAACCAATTGTTCCTGATTGCCTTACTTTTGCCAGTGGAGTCGCCCTCTTGCAATGACTGAGACTTGAAAACTTTAGGTCATTTCTGAATGTTTCCCATATACAGTGCCCGTGGCATCAGTCTCCAGGTCTATTTATAATGTTTCACTTTATCCTTCCTTTCCATTTTCAATGCTATTTTATTTCAGGCCTTTATCAACCAACTTTTTTAGTAGCCTGATTCCAACCAACTTTTATTTTTTGTTAAATATTTAAAAATATATTTTATTTATTTATTTTTAGAGAGAGGGGAAGGGAAGGGAGGGAGAAAGAGAAGGAAACATCCATGCGTAGTTGCCTCTTACACGCCCTCCACCAGGGACCTGGCCTGCAACCCAGGCATGTACCTTGACTGGGAATCAAACCAGCGATCATTTGGTTCACAGACTGGCACTCAATCCACTGAGCCACACCAGCCAGGGCTAAATCTTTTTTGTTTTTTAATTGTTTTTCTATTACAGTTGCCCCAATTCCTCCCCTCCCCCACACCCCTTGTAAAACTGTTTACTCTCCTACTTATCCAAGAACTCTCTGTGTGTTAGAGAATGTCTTCAATGCTGTGGTAGAATTTACAACAGAGCTTAGCCTTTACTTCCAGCTTGCCCAGAGTTTTATGGTCAGCCACAGGTAGGAAATATACACAGCTCTGCATATGGCCTTTCAGCTGTCCAGAAATAGGTCACAACTCTCCCAAGTTCCTATCGACTTCTCATTTTAAGGATAGCTTTTCCTTTTTAAGTTTTTATCTTCTCATTTGTCCCCACTGCCACTGCTGCCTCAGGCAGCTATAATATTAAACAATTTCTGCTGATCGTTTTTGACCAATGCCCCAAGGGGAGAAACCTGTTTCCACTGAATGAGCTCCGAGTCAGGTCAGTAAAGATGAGCCTTGGGAGTGGAGGTGTTCGGGTAACTACCAGACAGGCCAAGTGGAGGGGTGGGGCTTTCGGGGAATCTTGAATTGGATTTACCCCCTGCTAAGTTCTGGTTTTCGTAGCTTTTGTGCATTGCAAAGCTGTTGATGTTCATGATTATAATTGAACTTGGAGAAGGGGATGGAAATAGGGCAACTTAAAATGCCACAAAACTCCCTGTTTCTTATGGAGATTAGGCCTCTTAAGTAATGGTGGTGGTGGGGGGAAATGGGGACAACTGTAACTGAGCAACAATAAAATAATTAAAAAAAATCTTGGATTCTTATGAGCCTTTGACTAATTTCTAGAGTTCTGAAAAAGATGATTTTGATAATTTTTGCTAGTATTCTCATTGCTTTTATGAGAGGAGTGTGTTTTTGCAGGTCCTTGCTCTATCATTCCCAATTCAGAATCCCTGTGTGGAATGTTTTGGTTTTAGTTTCCATGTTATGAAATCATATTCATCAGTTCTGAATTTCTAAACCTTTCCCTGACCATAGCAGTTGAAAGAGATGCTTCCTTTTAAAAATTTCTGTAGTACATTGCACGTGCCACCTACATCATTGTCCAGAAACTTTGTGTTCATACAAGTAACTGCCAGGGATCTGGCTTCAGGAGAGCCAGAGGAGGGCTCGGGGATCTGCACTTTTAAACAGATTTCAGGGAACTGATGTTCTAGTAGTTCATTGGCGAAATCTGAAGAAACACCACTCTGAATAGTATTCATAATACTTACCATGTACCAATTTATTACATAAGTATCATTTTATTTTTTGCACATTTCTACTTCTCTACTAAAATAAAAACTCTCTGTATACAGGAACAATGTCCTGAACCCCCTGAATTCCCAGGAGGTTCAATATTATAGGTAGCCCTATAAAATTTGCTGAATGAATCAGTAGGTAAGAGTATTGTTTTCAATGGCAATAAATTCTCAATTCCAAACTATGACAGACCAAGTAGAACTTTTAGAATTTGGAGGTTCACTGGTAAATTGAAAATTGCAGCTATTGCTTTCTTAATTAAGAAGGCAGTTAATTTTATAAATATTTGAGCTTAGAAAATGACATCAATTGTTTTCACAAGTTGTTTTCTTGAGAAGTGCTAAGTGGTCAAACTCTAGCAAAATGCATCAATGAGGAAACTTACCTCAGATGACTGGGGAGAAAGGAGGGAAAACACTGAGCTGCCAAAAGTCATGCAGTTTTTAGGTTTGGGGTTAAATGTCAGCAGTTTTGTCATTGTGCACCTTTTTAGTCTCAACGCTGATAATTTACAGACTTCCCTACTTTCTCTGCCATCTGACCATCTGCCTCTTGTACATTAGACAGTTGGGGGTTGCCGGGGCTCGTGACTCTGGTTCAGACACAGATGGTGATGTTGTCTCTGCTCTCAGACAATTTCTGTGTTCCT
Organism: Tonatia bakeri; assembly: GCA_004024845.1. Taxonomy (NCBI): domain Eukaryota; kingdom Metazoa; phylum Chordata; class Mammalia; order Chiroptera; family Phyllostomidae; genus Tonatia; species Tonatia bakeri. Next base: position 198,821 of record PVIA01002376.1, on the reverse strand, counting down.
GTGGGGTGAGGTGGCTTCCTGGTTGGTAAATTAACCTCTTGCCCTGAGAAACTATGAGATGGTAAAGGAGTCTTGAGGAGGAGAAAGGTGCAGCGGGATGGTAGACCACATGGACACCATTCCAGTTTTCTGCCAGAAAGTAACAAATTAAGTTGTGAGCTCAGCAAGTCTCTAGTGCAATTTAGTTCATTGTCCTGCCCCAAATGAAAGAAGATCATTAGAAATTGGTTAGGTAATCACAGGTTCTCTTGCTCAGTGCATTGTGTAAATAGGTGTTAGTTTTAAAATATTTAAGAAGATAGGAGTGAAAAAAAACACTGTAATGTTTCTGAGTTGTATTTATACTAAATACACTTATTAGAAATAGTGGAAATTGATTTCAGCATTCAGGAAACACTGACATCATGGGGGAGTTTATTTATTTTTTTATAAAAAGCTTTATTTAGATATAATTCATATATAATACCGCATGCTTTTACAGTATGATGTCTTCACATATGATTATACCAAGGAAACCATCGCTATAGTCAAGATAATGATCTGCCTCCCCTAAAGGTTCCCTGTGCTGCTGTGTAACCTTCCCCAGCCATCCCTTCCTGCCCTCCACCCCCAGGAAACCACTGATCTGCTTTCTATCAATGTAATTAGTTTTCATTGTCTAGAACTTTACATAAATAAAACCATAGCATTTACTTTATTGGGAGGGGTCAGGTTTCCTTTATTTAATATAATTATTTTTAGATTCATTATGTTTTAGAGTTTTAAAATAGCTCATTCCCTTTTATTGCCTAGTAGTATTCCACTGTGTGGATGTACCATAGTTTGTTTATCCAATAGCCTGCTGATGGGCATTTGGGTTGCTTGCAGCCTTTGACTGTTACAATAAAGCTTCTAAGAACATTCATGTACAAGTGTTTGTTCATTTCCATTTCTCTTGGGTAAACACACAGAGGCAGAGTGGCTGGATCATAGGGTTCACACATGTTTAACCTTTTAAGAAATTGCTGAACTGTTTCCTTAAGGGCTGGTACCATTTTACACCCCCAGCAGCAGTGTAGGAGAGTTCAGTCGCTCCATATCCTTGTTAACACTTAGTATATTTGGCCTTTAAGATTTTAGTCATTCAATAAATAATATAATGATGTTAAGTGTCTTTTCATGTCCTTATTTGCCATCTGTCCATCTTTTTTGGGGAAGTGTCTCTTCAAATATTTTGCGCATTTTAAAATATTGGGATTTTTTTTTTAGAGTTGAGTTTTCAGAGCTCATTATATATTTTAGGTAAAAATATTTATGTCCAATTTCTACTTTTAAATATTTCTTCTTAGTCTGTGGCTTATCTTTCATTCTCTTTATAGTATCTTTTGAAGAGTAGAAATTTTAATTTTTTATGAAATTCAGTTTATTTTGCTTTTGATTTTTAAAATGATATTCTTGACTTTTCTTTTTCACCATCTTGAAGCCCGTGGAGCCTGCCAGGAGCCCTTGTGTAACAACGAGCATGTCTGGGAGGCGGCGGTTCCAGGCCGTTTTTAATGGCTGTAAATGGGGTCTCTGGAACCAGAGGGAGCACACAGCTTTCTTAACATTGAAAGTGTTTACGCTTGAGCTGAAACTGAATTCTATCTGGGCAAGAGATGTGCTTATGTGTACAAAGCAGAGAACAACACAGTGACTCCTGGTGGCAAACCGAACAAAACCAGAGTCATCTGAGGAGAGGTTACTCACGCCCATGGAAACAGTGGCATGGTCTGTGCTAAATTCTGCAGACCCCTTCTTGTGAAGGCCATCGGACACAGAATCCGTGAAATCCTGTACCCCTCAAGGGCTTTAAACTTATTGGTAAATAAATAACAATGCTGACTGTGTGGTTCTGTTGGGGGCCCTCTGGCAAAGCAAAGGATTCCGGGTTGGGGCTCATGGTTGGGTTGCAGGTTCAGGCCCTGGTCAAGATGCAAAGGGGAGCCAACTGATGAATGTTTCTCTCACATGTCAATGGTTCTCATCTTTTCTCCTTCCCTTCCCTCTCAAATAAGTAAATAAAACCTATGGTAAAGAGTAGATAAAAAATGATATTCTTGTTGGGTATAGAGTCTAGGTTGACAGTTTTCTTCTTTCAGTATTTTAGGTGTTGCTCCACTAACTTCTATTATTTTCAAAGAAAAATCTGCTGTCATCTTTTTTTTCTTCCCTTCTATCTTATGTGTCTCTCTTTTTATTTGGTTTTAAGAATTTTCTATCACCAGTTTTGAGCAATTTGATTATAATGTCTTGATATAGTTTTCTTCACACTTTTTATATTTGAGATTCATTGAGCTTCTTGAACATGTGAGTTAGTATTTTCATTAGATTTGGAAACTTCTTGTCCATTATTTCTTTAAATATATATATTTTTGATACCCTATCTTCCCCTGAGGGACTTTGACTGAAGCTTTTCCACAGCTCTCTGATGCTCTGTTCATATTTAAAAAAATCACTTTTCCCTCTGTGTTTCATTTTGTATAGTTTCTATTCTATTGTTTCCAAGTTTACTAAATCTTTTCTTCTGCAATCTCTAATTTGCTATTAACTCCATCAAGTGTATTTTATCTCAGACATTATTGTAAGCATCAACAGAAGTTCAGTTTGGGTATTTTTATACTTCTGTGTCTCTATCTAACCTTTGGAATGAATGGAATACAGTTATAATTGTTTTAATGTCTTTTCTGCTAATTCTACCATCTGTGTCAATTCCAATTTGGTTTCCCTCCTTGTTTTTGGTTATATATCCTTGGTTACTTGTATGTCTGGCAATTTTCTGATTGAATAGAAGACATTCTAAATGTTATTTTGTTATATATTGAATATTTTTGTACTCCTATTAATATTTTGAGCTTTGTTTATGGGCACAGTTATACTATTTGAAAACATTTGATCTTTTTGGGTCTTGTTTCTAAGGTTTACTTTGAGGGGCAGAGCCGCATTTCATCTAGAGCTAAGTATTCCCCATTGTCGATGCAGGTCCCTTGCAGGCGCTCTACCCAGTGCCCCATGAATCATGAGGTTTTCAGTCTGGCTGGTGGGAACAGCTGGGCATCGCTACCTTTAACCCTCTCAGGAGGTCTTTCCCCAGCCTTTCAGGTAGTTACTTCACACATGTGCACTGGTTGGTTCTCAGCTGAATACTCGGGGGACACCCTCTTCAGATATCTGAAGGTAGTCAGTGCATCCCTGTCCTCTTCAATACTCCACTGAGTGAACGCTAGATGTCTTGGCCACCCCCACTCCAAGGTCTGTTTCCTTGTCTCAGGTTGTCTGCTGGGCCCTGTCAGGGTTCCCTCTCCCTGTGCTGTGTCATGGAAACTCTTTCGAGGCAGGAAGCTGGAGCAATTGTAGGGTTTACCTCATTTGTGTTCTGTCTTTCAGGGGTCACTATTCTTTGTTGCTTGTGTATTGTGTCTTGAAAACCATTATTTCATATACTTGTCCATTTCTGGGAGTTGTTTTAAGTGAGAAGATAACTCTAGTCCTGCTACCCAGTCTTGGTGAGCAGTGGAAGTCCTTGGGGAGTGTTTTAAACACCAATTTGCTTCATTAATATTGTGACCAAGTCTGAAGGCCAAGTTACCTGTGGCTCACAAATAGACCTTTTGTCAAAAAAATATTCCAGTAATTTGTTACTTTTATCATTTGACATTCATGATTATATTAATTTTTTTTTGCCTTAGTTACAGTATTTTGCTTTTTAGCAGGGTGCCAATTGAGGGGATTCTATTTTTAATTGAAAAGTTATTACTGTGGCTGTTCTGAGAAGAAGAAAATTACCTTTTTGGAAAAATATTAATGTTTCAGTTCTTTTTAATACCTGGGCGTAAAAGTCTCTTCAGTGTACTGGCCCGACTTGAAAGAGTCCACCTGTTATTAGGTAGTGGCAATTAGGCAGTGGTTTAACCTAGCCTCGGATTTGTTGGACTTTGTCTTTCTTTCACATTTCTCTCTGTTTCTGAGAAGATAGAATGATTTTATGATATGTTGGCATTGTTATGAGGATATAAGAGTATGAGCATCAGAGTGGGACTCTGCAGGGCTTGTTTCTACACCCTCTTCTGTCACTACTTAATCATTTAACCTTGGGCAGGTCATCGGACTTCTCTAGGCCCCTTGTTCTTAATCTGTAAAATGAGGTTGATCACTAATTTCCAACATCCTTCCCAGTGCAAACATTTTTCTTAAATCCTCACTGGAAGACATTTTTTTTTCATTGATTTTAGAGAGAGAATAAGCGGGGGGTGGGGGAGAGACAGAAAGAGAAATCAAGAGAGAGAAAGAGACGGAGAGAGAAACATCAATGTGAGAGAGAAATGTCGATTGGTTGCCTCCCACGCCCACCCCATGGATTGAACCTACAACCTAGGTGTGTGCCCTGACTAGGAATCAAACCAGCAACCTTTCGGTGTATAAGACAACACTCCAACCAACCAAGCCATGTCAGGGCCAGGACCTCAGTGCAAACATTTTATGACATGTCAACAGCTTTTTGGATCCATGGTTCGGAGTATAGATTTTGAAGGAGACACATAATAAAAATTGTAAGTATTTTGACATGGTCGTGAACATGCATAAATTCCTTGGATGAAGATGACGATGATGGTCACTTGAAGCTGTAAGACAAATTGAGCGAAACAACAGATAAACCAACCAACCAACAAAATCTCTTCATCAAAATCAAACTCCTATTAGATATATGATAAAAGGCTAACTGGAATTAGCAAACTAGAGTCATAAATTTTAAAGTTTACACTATTTTAGCATGCCAGAACTCACAAGCAAACTGTCCACCTATTCGTATTACTAATATGAGCCAGGTACCCCTCCCTTTTAAAAAAACTTTTATTTTGAGGTGAAACTTCTTTATAATCAAGTGTGTAAAGCACACTAGTTTTAAGGATACAGCTTGAAAGATTTTTACATAAGTACACACGAATATGACCATCACCGTAATCAAGAAATAGAATATTTATTCCTTCACGAAGTTGCTTTTTCCTTCTTTCCAATTTTTTTGTGCTCCCTTTCCCCTGCCCCTACCAAAGGCACACCTCTGATTTCTACCACTGTTAATCTTGACCTTTATATGAGAGTAACCATCCAGTGAGTCCTCTTTTGGATCTGGCTTTTTTTTCACTGAATATAACACATACTGCTGTGTGAATGGGCAGTATATCTATTTTTATTTTTTATTTTTCCATTGTATGAATATACCAAAATTTATTTATATTTACCTGTTAATGGGCCTTTGTTGTTTGCAGTTTTGAGCTATTATGTTTATAAACTTTCTTTTACATGTTTTTTGGTAAACATATGCACTCATTTCTCTTTGGGGTAAGTGCCATAGGGAGGGTGTGTTCAGATTTAGTAAATACTGTCATGGGCCTAAGTTGAGGTCTGAAGTACTTTTGGAATTTTCATTTGAAAGAATCACAGAATCAGATGCTAGAAAGTGGGACCTAAAGAAAAGATGTACCGAGTGATTTAGTTCAGACTCCATGTACGTTGGGCTGTCAGGCGATGATAGGTTGGGGGTTCAGGCCAGACAAGCAGGGAAATCACGCGTGGGGAGAATGTGGGCTTGCCTCCTGAGGGAGCACAGGAAACAGGTGGGGCTTGTTTCTAATGCGGGCCAAATAATGACTTCATCTGGACTCTTTGAATGCTGTATTGCTAAATGATGACAGATGGTAAATAGACAAAATTAGAAGTATCAGTCTCAAGGGGTTATAATAGTCAGTTAAAATTTAGAAATGGGTTAGTTTTTTCAAACCAAACTTCCTTGACAGTTGTATCAGATGAGTCATCTTATAGCTGATGCTATATCAAATTCAATTAGAAATTAGGACTAAGATTTACTATATCTAAAAGAGATCCCAAGGATTATAACACAAAAAGTTGCTTGCATAATTCTTTCTCTTTTGGTTTGCAGACCCATGCTCAATCCGCTGAGCCATACCAGCCGGGCCATTCTTTCTCTTCTGGAAATACCACTAGAACCAGGCAGGAGGAATTCCCTAGGGAAAGCCATCTGTTTTCAACTGCTACAGATCACGGCAGTCCAGATTTCCTGACCGTCTTCCCCATTTTCCACTACCTGCTCCTCTCAGAGGGAAAGGCCAGAGCAAGGATGGATTCCTGGTCCATCTCGGTTTTATACGCGGTGCGTCCAGGAGGCAGGTAACTCACTGTAAAGGAAGGGATGGGAGCTTTCTATAAGGAGGTTTTACAAAGAGAAAGGTACCCTCTTTTCCCTCAGATTTGTGTGCACACTGTAACAGAAATATGTGGATAAATGGGCAAAATTGTCTTGGGAAATATTCTTAGGTAGTATTTGTCTGGCGACAGATTTTTTTCTAAAGTGATTTTTGAGAAACTGTTTTCTTTCCCTCAAATGTTGGTAGATGATTTGCGAAAGTTGTTTCATTGCCAAATGTTTGTGCATCACGGGGTTGATCAGGTGCATTTACCGCGGAGCTTCTCGGAGCCCTGCTGTGTTGATCTGTGTGGCTCCCCAAGAAGGTTGCCAGGAGGAGGCGTTTTCAGAACTTGTTTAACTACAGGACCATGTTTCCTTGGAGCATCTCTTCAAGTTGGTGCTGCACAGAACACATGTTAAGAAATGCTGTGTTAGAGGTACAGGAAATGGAGACTTTAGATTGTTTTCTAGAACACGCCACCAAAAGCCTTTCAAGTCAGAACCCAGGACATTTTTTTTCCTTTTTAATTACTTTTCTAATTTTCTTCTCTAATCATTCTTTGAGTCCTTGCCAAACAGAAGTTCTGAATCAAGCACTTGACATGTACCATGGCAGTTAAAGAGAAGTAAGATAATTGATTTGTTTGGTCTGGGTCTCAGTTTTCTCATATGTGAAGTGAGAAGGTTGGATAATGACTGCTAATGTCTCTTCCAGTTGTTTGGTCTGTGCTTTTTTGGTTCAAAAAGCACCAACCCTGGCCCCAAGGTGCTAACTGTCCAGCCTGGGGTACAAGGCTAATGCAAATGAGATAACTAGCAAGCAATTCAAAATAGCACATGTGCCTGCGCCGGATTGTGTGGTGCAGATTAGAGGGGCTATCCGAGAGCAGAGACGGGAAACCAATGAGCCTGGAACACGTCTAGCTCCCTATGGTTTTTCTTGCTGCATTGGGCACTCAAGAGAGCCCCTAAAATTATAATTAGCGAGAACGTATTTGGCTATAGAGATGTAAAATGCATTTACTTCATGGAAAGATTTTGTTCCATGTCTAGCTAAGCTCAGTTCATGACAGTGCAGAGGTTAGTTACAATGTGAGATTAATGAAACCACCTCTGTCCATGTAAGCATTTAATATTTGTTAAACTAATCAGTAGGTCACTAACTCCTTTTGCTGAACTTTGGAGACATAAACCAGCAATTTTCAACCGGTATGCTGCAAAAATTTTTGAAACATTCAATATGTGACTCTTTAGTCAGGGCCACTGAGTTCTTTTCCCTTAGATTGTCAAATAAAAAAATGACAACAGCCAGCACAACAATAGCCGTCTTGTGTAAACAAGTCAAATTATACCTGTTTTTTCTCTCCTTAAACATTATTTTATTGTATATTCTCTTCAACTTCCTGTTTTCTTCAAGTTTTCAGAAGACATTAGAATTAGTCACATTAAATGGAGGCAAAAAATCTTAGCTAATAAAATTAAGTGTACAATTTGTTGAATTAATAGAGTTTTGTTGAGCAATTTGTTATAATTGAACTTACATTTTTTAACTTTAGTTTTATTGTTGACACTACCTATTTTTTGTCAGATCGGCAAAAAACAATAATATATTTTTTGTGTGTGTTGCAGAATTTTAGTAAATAGTATAATATGTATCATGAAATGAAAAAGGTAGAAAATCGCTGACAAACTAAAAGATATTTTAAGCCAAAGGTAGGAATAAGATCTTAGAATGTTAGAAAAGCCTTTAAAAAAATAGTTTATGCTACTACAGTTGTTCCTGCTTTTTCTCCCTTATCCCACCTCCACCCAGCCCCACCTGACCCCTGCCCTAGTCAGTTGCCATAGCATCCATCTCCAAGGGTCAGACATCAATGTTCTTTCCTTAACCTCTTTAGCATTTTTCATTGAGGATCCCTCCATCCCCGGCAGCTGTCGGTATCTAAGCTTCTATTTCTCTTTTGTTCATCAGTTTATTGTGTTCATTAGATTCCACATGTAAGTGAGATCATGGAGTATTTGTCTGTCACTGACTGGTTTATTTCACTTAGCGTAATAGTCTCCAGTTACGTCCATGCTCTTGCAAAAGGTAAGAAGCACCGGAAGGGATCAACTAGGTCAGGGGTCAGCAAACTTTTTCTGTAAAGGGCCAGATAGTAAATATTTTAGGCTTCGCAGACCTTTTGGTCACTACTGCAACTACACAACTCTGCCCTTGTAGTGTAAAAGCAGCCATAGATGATAGGTAATAATTAAGCATGTTTGTGTTCCAAAGAAACTTTATATACAAAAATAAGGGGCCAGGGGGGAGTGGTGTGGGTAAAATGCAGACAACTGTACTTGAACAACAATAAAATAATTTTTTAAAAAAGAGTCCAGCTGGGTTTGGCCTGTGGGCTGTATATAGTTGCCAAACCTTAATCTGGATAAGACCGAGTGGCAAGGCAGTTTGAAACCTTATGGTGCTATGGCCTGAATTGTGTGCCCCTCCCCTCATATTCATGTGTTGAAGCCCTAAGCCCCGTGTGACTGTATTTGGACACTGGGCCTGCAGGAGGTAATTAGGGTTAAATGAGGCCACAGGGTGGGGCCCTCTGGCTTTCCAAGCAGCTTGCTCTTTCTTAGTCCTTTTGAACTTGCAGCTCTGTTGGTGTGTTCCTCTCATGCTCTCTTAATAGCCGTTTCTTCTCTGAATGAGGCTTAAGTTTAAATACCTTCTCCTCAGCGGAGCTTTCCCTGTTCACCCAATCTAAGCACTCACCTCCATCACTTGTTATTCCATTACCCTGTTTCGTTTTCTTCAGTGATGGTACACTAACTGAAGCTGGGTTTGTGCACTTACTCTGTTTTCCCCCACTGAATGGGAGTTTTATGAGAACAGGAGCTGGGTCTGTCCTGTTCGGTGCCTTATCATCGGCACCTATTACAGGGCCTGCTAAATGTGGAGGTGCTCAGTAAGCGTCTGTTTCGTATGTCCTATTAGGCGTTGAGGAAACACAGATAAATATTGAGGAAGAATCTAACTCTCGAGGGCTGCCAGTGTCACACTTTAGAGAAATGTTAATGCTTTGGCGAAGAGTGTGATGTGGGGACAAGTGCTGGGTAGAGACACTGAAGCCAAATAGTTCTGAAAAGTCCAGGAGAAGCATCCGTAATCCTCCTCAACCTGATAGAACTGCTATCTTAACCAGAACTCCCCTGCCCTATGTAAAACACACTCACAGATGCCTCCAGCGCCTTGGACAGCACAGCTGGAAGGCTGATGTCTACACACTTGTGTACGCCCATGCCCACTGGGAAGTCGTGTGTAGAAACAACATAAGCTCCTTTTTTGGAGAGAGAAAATATAAAGTCAGAAGCACGAGTGTCCTTTAAGAAGGAAATCATCTTTAATTAAAGGAAAACTAGTAAACAATTTACCTGGAACTAAAATTAATTAGTTTACCTGAGCTGTTACATTGGATTTATGATTAACAACCCAAATGAAGAGCTCTGGAGAGCTGAACAACCAACCAAGATGAAGAGTTTTGAGAACAATTAAAATTTGATTACACTCTGTTTTCTACCATGAGGAGCAGATTTCTTCACTAGATTTTTCTTCTATTCAATATAAAGAGATAAAGACTGTCTTGCTGTCAAATTGCCTTGTTACAAGACTAAACTTCTATACTTGTAAAGCCTATTTTAATCATTGCAGAAATCATAAAACATGTCCAGGGTAAGGGATAATTACAGGTAGTAAATTTTGCCTACTTCAGTCAATTCAGATACAACTGAACCTAAAATGAACTTTCTAGCAACAAGGTAGAGAATTAACCACCACCCTGCCTCCCCCACCCTGAAGAATAAGTTACAATCTGTATGTTTAATAACATCAGCCAGTGACAGTTCACTGCACTTGCCTCTGGTATCAGCCAGGTTTGTCTCCGGGGCCATTACCCAAATGCTGCTTGGAAATTCACACCAGTGTTTGCCTCTTTGACCCTCTAACTCATCTTTTCATATGTTTCAATTCATGACCAATCCTCTTATGACTGAGATGTTCTTAAAAAAACCCATCCTGTTTCTGGATATAAAAGTTACATATATATATTACAGAAAATACAGAAGAATGTAAGGAAGATAAAAATCCCTATATCATATCATCAAGGGAGAAAAAAGGTTACCATTTTGGATGTTTTTACCCAGGCTAAGTTATTTTATTCTTAAACTATTTGTCTCATAATATATTGTTTCCTGTTTTTCCCACTTGATATTATATCATGAACATTTCCCCATGACATAAGATGTTTTTTCTTTTTGTGAAAATGATTTTTTATAAAATAAATATAAAAATAAATATTCCATTGTATAGACCACCACTGCCTGCTTTTAGATCGTGGATTGTTTCCAATCTTTTCCCTCCTTTCCTCTCTCTCTCCCTGGAATTTTGTAAACCTCAATTCATCTGCTGATTTTTTCAGGATGTCAGGTTGAGTGATACATTTAAACCATAACTTGATAATCTTGGTAACATACAACATTTAATTAAAAGTAATTGATTCATGCCCTGGCTGGCATAGCTCAGTGGATTGAGTGCGGGCTGCGAACCAAAGCATCGCAGGTTCGAATCCCAGTCAGGGCACATACCTGGGTTGCAGGCCATGGCCCCCAGCAACCGCACATTGATGTTTCTCTCTCTCTCTTTCTCCCTCCCTTCGCTCTCTAAAAATAAATAAATAAAATGTTTAAAATTAAAAAAAGTAATTGATTCATAAGTGACCATGGAAAATTGAAAAAAATAGTGGAGTGGGGGCAGGATGAGAGGAGATACTTGAGTATTGCTAAATCCCAAGCTTTCATGTTTAGCAAAGGTAAGATTCCGTTTCAGAACCGACATTGCACAGAGAAAAGTTTCCTTGTCACATAGACTAGTTTTCACTCAGTCTGCACACCGCTTCCTGCTGTCTCACGGAAAATGAGATGCATTTATAGAACCTGCTTTGTTTGCAGCTTCAAAGTTCAGTTGCTCTTGGCGTGTGTCTCCTTTGCTGACAGGCAGAGATGCTCTCTACAGGTTTCTGCTCTGCCCACTGGCCAGGTGACTTTGTTCTCTTTGACGCGTTGTATTCTGCACCAGTTCTGGTGGCCCATGCGATTCTTTGCTTCTTTGTATTCTTTAGCATGCAGCCATTTTTGTCAGGAATCATTCAAGGCCGTGAGCAATATTTGTCTTCTGGACATCAGATGGATAGTGCGGCATCTGAGCCAACGCCTGCTATCTTTTCCCAGCCAGACAAATCCTGGACATGTTTGACTGAAGCTTGCTGCACTCTCTGGCCAGGTAAATTGTAGCCCTCCAAATGTGTCGACAATTATCTTGGAGAAGGTTTATATTCTTTCAGTTACAGAGATGAGCAGAAAGTGTTGCTGTGGCAGGGAGGGTCATTGCAGTAACAACAGAGACGTCTTGGAGTAGAAAACACATGATTAAAGCGTCTAAGGTCCTGGACTCCACGTTTAGGACGAAGCTGGAAGAAATCCTCAGGGGTCCACCATGAAGATCTTGTCTTCTGTGTTCAGAAATAGGTGACAAAGGGCAAGACATGACAACCCTTGGTCTTTTTTTACCCCCTTTCCAGGGAGAGATGCGTTCTTCAGAGAAGTCGTTGCACTAGCAGTTGCAGGAAGTGCCCTGTGGGCCAAAGAGCGAGTCCAGGCGGCGAGGGGCCTCTGTGCACTCGTGGCCCGGATGGGAAACTGGTCAGCCATGGTGCTAACAAAGAAGGTGGCTTTGAAATGTTTTTTTTTTTAATTGATAATTTTTATGAGCATCTTCATTAGGTTAGAGTTCTAGAAGTATTTAGGAAGAAATAAATGTCCAATCTACTTTTCATATGAAAACTCAGCCTCTTTTTCTTTGTGTCTTTTGAAAACTGTGTTGGCGGAAGTCATGCAGTCAGTCCTTAGGCAGAGTCCTGGAGAGGTCAGGCCAATGGCCCGAGTTCATGGAGCCCGTGAGGACAGCCCTGGGGTCCAGGCTGCTTCTCCGAGTCAGCAGTGACCCGCTAGGCTGAGGGTCTGCTTGTAACTGATGTTTCCCTTTAGAAAACACTGTTCTTTGCTCAGGATTTCAGGTCTCATATCTCAAAATGGCTGCAAGTTCAACAAAAGTCGGTGTAATTAGAATGGAAACAGGTACTTGGGGCCTGTATCAGGAGTGAGCAGGAGCAAAGCGTGTGTACAATTACAGGTGGTGGCATCCTCACAAGATTGATTTTGTATATTGATGGAGACCTTGCTGACCATGTTATTATTCATGGCAACAATTTTAGGTAGTTAATTATTTATTGCATTTTTTCCCCCAGTGGATGTAATGGGACAAGAATCTTTATACGAGGACTATACAAATGTTGTCCTTTAGCCTTATACAATGGAAAGCACTTCTGCCAGTTAGAGATAATTGCTATCATTAAATATTGATAAATCATTTAAAAAATTTCTACAAGTAAAAATGAAGGGAACAACTCTGGGAAATATAATCAATGTGCCCTGGACTTTTCATCCAATCAGTACCAGGCCTCAAGGAGGAAGAAAATTATCTGGAAGGAAGATGCCTTCCTTTTTATTTTTTAATAACAGGCCTTCCAAGTGATTATTGCCTGAGATGTACGAGAAAGGAGATATTTTACAAGGCAGAAGTCAAGACAGAAGCAGCACTTTTAAATATCAAGCCTGAGTATAATGGTGTGTGTTCCCAAACTGGGGCACACTGCCCAGAAGAGGGCAGAGGGAAAGGGTAAGTTGGCTTCTGCAACTAGAGCAAAGCTAATTAGAAAGAGGAGGCAAAGGTCTCTGAAATCACTACCTACGGCGGTCTCAGGCTTGAACAACTACATTTAAAACAGTGGCGGGCTCTGGACAGATGACAGCAAAGGAAATTATGAGCAGGAGTCAGCTTCGACTATGGCAGTGGCAGGAGCAGAGCAGTCAAATCACGAAGCCCCTCCTGCAGGGCCCTGGCCTGCCTGGCAGAAGACACACCTCTGGCCTCTTGCTCCTGTCCCAGGTTAATCTGAATGGTGTTGATTTTTGTAAAAATAAAATGCATTTATTCTTTCATGTCCTTGTCACAAAAAGGGTATGAAGGGGTTAGTGGAACATCAAAGGTGAACTGGAATGAAGGAAAATCACTTACAAAAAGATAGTGTGGTGTCTCCAGCCAGAGACTGTATGTGTGGAGCAAGGGAAGGGATGGGTTTGCCTGCTTCCCTTGGAGGTAGACTACCAGGGTGGTGGTAGGGAGCTGCTTAACAGGTGATTGCTGTGCGTGTGTAGGGGCGGGTCAGTCTGAGGCACTGTTCAAGGCTCCGGAGGTTTGGAGGTAATGTGTGTTTCATTTAGGACCAAGAAGATTGGGGAATTTAAAGGTCCTGCTTAACATTTAGATGCTCTTGGAGCCCCCACTCCGGTTATGAATGTTTCAGTGGATGAACATTAGGGCCTCATGGCAGCGGCGGGTGAACCATGCATGCACTCACTTCTTCCTCCCTCTGACTGTTCTAAAGTTAGTGAGCCCTTGGTCCCACGGCTGGCTGTCTAGGAATGTCTTTCTCTCCACTGGCTTTGTCAGGGCAATGGTGAGATTTGGGGGATGCTGTGTTCCATCTCTAAAAATTTTCCCAGGTGCATCTCAATGAGATGAGACCCAGTAGAAAGAAGGAAACCTTACATTGAGATTGAAAAAAAAAACCCTCCAAAATTTGAAATAAATTGAGTAACGTAGAATTGGAGGGTGGCAAAAGAGAGCTTAGGACTGTGGGTAGTGGTATGATAAACTCACTTGCCTCACACGGATGTGCAAAGCAGATAGAGTTTCCTAAAACTGATGTGTTCCTCCTCCCCTGGGTGGTGGCAGTCAGGGGGAAATGTGGAAACTGACTTTAGTTCTCAGTTTGTACAATCCCAATCCCCTGCAAACAGTCTCTTTTGGATGATTCAGTCCTCTCTGGGCAACTCTTCAGTCTGGTGGATTCCCACCTCTCTCTAAGGTGGTGCCTGGACAGATCAGTGTGCGGAGCAGGTGCGAGCTCATGTTAGCGGGGGGGAGAGGGGGGGCAGTTTCAGACCCACGGAGTCTCCTTGGGCTCCTCACTGGTCTGCGCTGTGCTGGGGCTGCTCTAGTCTGTTTCCCGTGCCAGTGTTGGTGATGGGCTTATCTGGCCACTTGGAGGTCAGGTCCACAATTTAGACTTCATGCTCTTGCCTTTGATCATGAAGTCTTTGAATGCTGCAACAGTTTTATCCTGAATGCAATTCTCCACAGGCCCCCTCAGTTCTCTGAACGCCTGCTCCAGAGCAGGTGGGAGGCCCTAACTCCCTTGTGTGCCTTGCCCAGGCCCTGGGGAGCCAGGAGCATCGCTCCTTCGGTTAGTCTCCTTGCCTACCAGTGCAGCTCTGTTTTCTCAGGCTACTGAGGATGAGGGCCTGCCCGAGCCCTTCCAGGCTTCCCGAGCTACGCCCGGGGAAACAGGCTGATCACAAATCCTAACGAAAGCTCTTGTGCTTCCTCCTATCTGTCTGTCCAGATGTTTCTATCCTGCTTCCTGCTTCCAGAATTTCACTTCGAAGAGAACAAGTAAAATCATGGGCATTGATCTCTTCACCGATTAATCCACTGGAATTTGGGAGGAGGTTCCCCATGTTCTCTTCCTGTCTGGTAGGGTCTTCCTCAACATCACATTCTCTTCCTCCCTCTGATGGCACTGACTTTCCCTCCCCTCACATTGTGATGACAGAGTGGCTGGCTGCCAGGGAACACGAACCATACACGAACTGGTAATAGTTTCACACACAGTCTCCCAATTGTGTGTGTGTACCAGGAGACGGTGGGAAGCCCCCTTTGCCCTTATAATTGTTGTAGAAATCTTCTGAGTAATAATTATTGGTGAATGGAAGAGGAGTGGTGATTGATCCATTACTATTTAAACAATAAAATCATGAATGTGGGACCCGGAAACTTTGACCTGTGCAAATTGAGCTTCCACGGTTTTTGCGTCAGAGCCTACTATTAACTCGCCTTGTTTTCAGGACTTGGAATGCTGTAAAGGTCCTAATTTGTTTTTGATTTTGCTGGAAGTGTTCATGCTTGCTTTCAATACATTCATAGAACATTCGCAGGAAATGATTGCAAGTTCACACAATGTACTCTGCGGTGTGACTCAGATAAGCTCTCCAGAGCGCAGAATGAAGGCTGTCGGCCATTCATACAGGGAAATGTTATAATCATGATAAAGAGATCCCAGTGTGATTGAGGGGAGTGGGAAATAATTAGATATTGAGGCACAGGTCTTTATCTTTTTGGGATCAAAAGCTACTGGGCGCACCAGTGGATTTGAACTTCCGTTGAGAAGTGCTCTCAGGGCTTTAAGGATTTGTTTGCTGAACCCTGTTCATAATAAATCTTCATTTTGTGGGGGAATAATAGGAGGCAGGCACAATGAAGGAGCACAGAATGGGGCTTTCTCTTTATAATAAAAAATAAGTGCTAAGGATTTGAGATTTTACTCTTGCCCAGTGGGGAAGAAAGTATCTTTGCGCAGCCAGTCTCGTCTCCCGAGAGCCCTCTGAGTGCCGAAACTTGATGCAAACACTGTGAGGGCCGAGACCCTGACCTTCAGATCCATCTAGGCTATTCTGGGAGGTAGAACATGCTTACGTGGATGGGCAACTTCACAAAACTAAACAAAAGTTAACACAAATTAAGGTGTGCCAGCCTGAAGAACAGAATTCTGAAAACCTAAACCCAGAAGACTAAAACTGTACATGCTTGTAAAATAGTTTTGATGTATAGCTAGTGATTGAACATAGGATGGGTTAAAGCTGTAACTATATAGTCCGTGTAACAATAATTAGAGCTCACATCTGTGTTGCATTTCCAGAACACTTCCCCTACTTATTAATATTTTTACATTTCTACTACTCTTTACTTACTTACCCATTTTTTCCCCCCCTGGGAGACTAACATTGGGCGATTATTAGCATTTCATACAGTTATTATCGTGTAGAATCACCGCCGCTGTTTTCTACCACTAGGATAGTGCCTAACATGTGGTGGGCTCTCAATTTTTTTTAACATACTTAAAACAACATTTATCATCTCATACAATTTCTGTGTGAGATGCTTCATGACAGCTAGTTTTGTCCAGGGTGAGCAATCAGAGAGAAAACAATGATTATTTATTGAATAGATAAGTCATAGGATTTAAAGGAACCTCAGAAGCATTCTGGATCCTCCTTCAACCCCCTTCACTGATAATGTTCAGATGTTTCCAGTGATGGTGAGTTCATGGCCTCATAAAGTGGTTCACTCCATTGCCAGTAATGAAATCAGCTACCTATTGTTGGGTGTCGTACTGGGTGATTTCCTACCACACCGTGCTCCCCCTCATCAAATACCTCTCATTATTAGAAAGCTCTTTTTTACTTTGAATTGCAATCTGACCCTTACTATATTTCTCTCACTGTATTAATTATGTTCTTCTAAGCTTTACATGGAGGTGCCCATCAGGACACTTTTGAGAAAAATTAAAATAGTTTTGAGAGTAAAAAGGAGTGAAAGGAGCCACAAATAATTAAAATGCATATTTTTTGAAGTATTTTCTGATAGTCAAATAGAACTTTGCTTTGATTTTACATCAACCTCATTAAATTTTTTCAAGTTCAATTACTCCAATCATTTCTATAAAGACATTTTAGTACATTACCACTATATTTCTATTCACGGGTTCCTAATTTAGTAAAAATATTGCTTTGACCATAACACTGTACTCTAAAAATTATATTTCCATCACAGAAATTTTATTTTTCACTATTGAATTTTTTCATGAAATGGGTGAAATATTGGAGCTATTATTGGAATTAACTGATTTTCTCTTTGAAACTTCAGTGATGACACTGATATAAAACTGATCATTTTAAACTCTGTGGGTTTTCTGCTTACAGAATCAATCCATGTAGCTTTCTCTGTAATTTTGGTATATTCACAGAAACATTTGGAATATAAAATAAGTGAAATTAATTTAGAAGAAGAGTCATTTGATCTGAGACATTATGTGTCACAGAGTGATATGTAAATACATCTTCTGCAGTTGAAAGGGTTAAATTTTTGCCATGGCTGGTGTGGCTCAGTGGATTGAGTGCAGACCTGCAAGCCAAAGGGTTGAAGGTTCAATTCCCAGTCAGGGCACGTGCCTGGGTTGCAGGCCGGGTCCCCAGTTGGGGATGTGTGAGAGGCAACCACACATCGATGTTTCTCTCCTTCTCTTTTTCCCTCCCTTCCCCTCTCTCTAAAAATAAGTAAATAAAATCTTTAAAAAAAGAGTTAAATTTTTAACTTTGGGGACAGTAGATGCTGATGCTTTTCAGAGAGTTGTATCTTCAGGTTTTCATGTGGTCAGTGATATCACACTCTCCCCATAGTGGATGGTAAATGTGAACATTTTTTTTTTTTTTAAGATTTTATTTATTTATTTTTAGAGAGGGAAGGGAAGGAGAGAGAGAGAGAGAGAGAGAGAGAGAGAGAGAGAGAGAGAGAGAGAAACATCTGTGTGCGGTTGCTGGGGGACATGGCCTGCAACCTAGGCATGTGCCCTGACTGGGAATCGAACCTGCGATGCCTGGTTCGCAGCCTGCGCTCAATCCACTGAGCTACACCAGCCAGGGCAAATGTGAACATTTTTAAAAAATATTTTTTATTTTAATTGTTGTTGCAGTACAATTTTCTATCTTTTACTCCCATCCTAACCCAACCACCCAGCCCTCCCCTCCTCCCTCCCATTTTGAACATTCTTGAGAAATAGAAATTTAGTACTTACTATTTTATTATGAAGTATTTTAAATAAATCATTGCTGCCAAAATGTTCATTACAAAATAAAAAAACGCATTATCAAATAATAAAACTCCATACAGTGGGTGACAAAATCACTTTAGGAAAAGGGTTCAGGCAAATTCCTGTATTACTCTCTATGGCAGAACTGTCCAGACTTGACTTCTGATTTCAACTGGAATCTGGTCTCTGCATCTAGACTCTCATGGGCTCATCTGTCTGGCTCCTTCACCACCTTGTTAGCAGGGGGAGAAATCCTGAATGCGTCTCCCATACCTGAAATGGGAAGGTGTTTTTCCTGAATGTTTGTATGAGTATCTTTTGTCAAGTGGGTTAGTGGGCACCCTGTGTGCTGTTCTTTAAATGGAAATATTAGTCACATTGCCTCTAGAAAGGGGTTGGAAAAGAGAGATGGGTTCGTTATCTTTGTTAAACCATGTCTTTTGTTAGAAACCATGTCTTAAAGTTAGATCTCTGTTCACTGCGTATGGGTCTCACAGAAAGCTAAATGAGAATTACACCAAGACAACATATTAGATTGCAATTAAAAAGGCACCCTTGTTTCCTCCAAAAAAAAAAAAAAAAAGAATTATAGCAGAAACTGGAAGTACAAAGTGGAAGTTTACCGAACCCATGCTGAGTTATCTTAATGAAGCTTTAATTAGAATACTTCCACTGGGACAAATGCTCAGCTGGCCCTGAGCCAACAGACATAAGCCAGTACTGCCCCAGGGAAAATGAGAGTTATGGTCACTCTAGTTAAGGAGAAGTGCCTTCTTTTCTTCACCATGTCTTAGCCTTTTACATGCTTAACCTTACCTCTTTGCCTCAAATTGACCTATCCTCCAGGCTAGGCTTCCTCATTTCCTTCCTTTGTTCAACATCTAAAAGGAATCCCTGTGCTGTCCTCTCCTGGGGTGCAGAGTGAGGCTATTCAATGTCCTCTGGCTCTGTCCTTGAACATGACTGGCTCTGTGGGGTTTATAGGAAAAAAAAAACAATTCAGGGACAAGATGGGCAGCCATTTAATGTTCTCAGTGCTGCCTGGAGGGCAGATATACTCCCACCAGCCCAACCCTGTTCATTTAACTTCTATCCTGTACTCTCTGCTCTGCTAGTCTCCCCTGTGTGACACTTCAGGAGCTCCTCTGTGCGTCTGGGTCTGTCCCCAGGTATCTATCTGAAGGCTGGCGGGAGGATGACGAGTCACCTTCCGCTATCTCGTCACTGTGCTTCAGCTCGCCTCCACTCTTCCTTCAGCCTATGGCATGGATGTGCTTACTACATCCTGTGGTTTCTGTAAAACTGTCTGTGTGTACGCTGTTACCATAAATGAGCACCTTTAAAATGGTAGAGAGAGAAGAAGAACGCACGATCCTGGAGAGAGAGTTGAAATGATTTCTTAGACCTTGTCTATTGCTGGTTTCCACAAAGTATGCTGTGTGCCCCTGTGGGACTGCTGGTTCCTCTCTAGCTTAGATAAACCACCAGGCATGAGGAACACACTATCTAGTCTTCTGTTAGAGATGCCTCCTTAGATCTCCTTTCTTGATCTCACCTGTGCTCATTACATTTATGCTCACATTGCTCTAGACAGAGGGAGGAAGCGTTGGAGGGAGATATTAGAGAGGGACGAACAAGACTGGACACCTTTACAAAGTGATCAGACAGTCAGAGCAGAAGACTGTAGATGGCAGTGTCAGTGATTCCCGTCCCACTCTTAGCCCATAAAAGTAGTGCAGAAGTTAAGTTTGCTGATCATAGCATGCTAATGCTGGTCCAAATCTTTGCAGTCATGTTTCCAATCCCTTCATTGTATAGATGAGAAATCCGAAGTTCAGGGAGGTATTAGTTTGGGGGTAGAATATAGGTCTCTTGACTCTGTCACAGTATCTTCTTATGAATGGGTACCCGGCTAGTAAAGGCAGGGTTACAGAAGAGAAAAGAGCAACAATATTGGAAAGAGCATTGGTCTGGGAGTCAGGAAACTTGTATTCGAGTTCTGCCATCAAATGTCTGTATGCTTTTAGGAAGTCAGTTTCCCTCTCTAAGCAACAGTATTTTTATCTATCAATTGATAATGTCTGAAGCCTTTTCTATCTCTAAAGTTTGGTGTGGTAGCTTTTTTTCTAGGATTAGTTGAGACTTGTGATGAGCTAGATCTATGCCAAACACGTAATCATGTTTGACCTGTAAATGACTCTGAGGTACATCCTGTCATTATCCCATTTTACAGATGAGGAATCTGAAGAACACAGAGAGAGGTTAAGTAACTTGCTAGTAAGTGGGCGAGTTTGGAACACCACTCTAAAGCCCACCCAATGGGTGGAGGTTGCGTGTGTATGTGTGTACCAATGAAGGAGCCTCTGAATCTGTAATATTCATCGGGTCACTGGGGAGGGTGTCGAGAAATAAAGAGCTGAGTAACATTGATTTGAGTCCCACAAGCAGATACAAGGTATAATATTTGGGTAAATGTATTGACCACTGAAATTGAAGTCTTTGTGCAGATTGTCGAAAATGAAACTATTTTCTTTTAGAGCAAGCAGCCAGGCACATGCAGCACAGCTCTTAATTCATAGATCTCGGAGCGCTTACCAATCACTCTGGCTTCGTAAATGCCTCTGTTCCTTGGCACTTGCAATCACCTTTCCCTGATCGCCTCCTCAAGTTAAAATATGTTTCTCCATTCTCATAAAAAAGAGACCAAAAATAATAGGCAATACTATAGTAGGCAATTCATAATCAAAGAATTGATTTAAGATCTATTGCGACAGGCAAGCACAAGTGAAATTTTAATGAAGTCTTTCGAACAACACTTTTTCCTCTTTGGTCGCTCAACGAACTGACAGTTTGTCATGTTTAAAAAGGCTTATATTTTGCGTCGTCATTATATTAGGTGTAATGCCATATATTCTCTTTAATTAGGTAATATCTCAAATAGAACATACCTGAGTTTTTCCATTTCCCAGGGAAAAATGCTTCTAGTGTTACTTGAAGTGCATCATTCTTAAAAAATAGTAATCTGCAAACTTTTTTCTTTATTGAGGAATAATTTACATACAGTAAAATAGATGCTAAATCCAATGACTTCTGATAAATATATATACCGGTGTTATCATCATTCAAATTGAGATACAAAACATTTTTATTATCCTTGTAAACTTCTACATGCCCTCTTTGGATCAAATCCTCCTGCCCGAGACAAGTACCATAGATACGTTTTTTTGCTTATTCCTCAACTTCATGTAAATGCGGTAATTAGTCAACATATTGTTTTGAGATTCATCCATATTTTTGTATGTTTTCATAGTTTTTCCTTTTTATTGCTGGATAATATTCCTATCCCATTGTATGAATATACCACAATTTGTTTATTCCCCTACTTGGTTGGGAATGTTTGAGTTGTTTTCAGTTTTTGAGTGTTATGAATAAAAATGCTATGAATATTTATGTTCAAATGTTTGTGTGGGTATATGTGTTTTCATTGTGGCTGCAAATGAAATTTTGTGTGTTGGCCCTTTGAGAGGCTCTCTGTTTCTCCAGCTGTCTTTATCTGGCAGACAGAAAGCCTGTTGCTTTTCACAGTGGGATGCTATCACAGTGGGATACAGTGGGTGGACTGTGAAGACAAGTCTCTCCTTTGAGCCAAAGGGTGAGGAGAGTTTGTTTTTTGGGAAGCTACCTGGGGTGCTGTAGGCTGGGGAGCCCAGCTTGGGGTTTAGGCCCCACACTTCTCAAGGGGAACCCCCTGGTACTGAAATATCCCTCTGGAACTTCAGCTGCTGCCCATGGTATCCCATCCAGCCCTCTTATGCCTCCTCCACACTCCCTACCAGTCTTGTTGTGGTGAAGTGGTTTCCTCTGTCTGTCCGTGGTTATAAGGCTTCTCTCCAGCTAGTGTTCAGTTGGTTATTCAGGATGATTTCTCAATACTTTAGTTGTAATTCCAGATTGGTTCTGGGTGGAGGTTCCACTTACTCCTCTCCCATCTTGGATCCCCTGTTAAGTATTATTATAGAAGTCATGTACAGGTCACCTGAAAGGCACAAAACCACCTGGGAGGGTTAGGCAAGGCTCCTAGAGATGCTAATGCTGAGTCGACACTTGAGGACATGTAGGAGTTCACATGGTGGGCCTAGGGCAAAATCCTTTATCCTTCTCCTGGCCTAGACACATACGAAAGCACTGAGACCTAAGGTGGAAGAGGTGCCATTAGAGGTGGGATAAATGGAGATGACACAGTTTTTCCTATTAAACACCTATGACTGCTATTAGGATCTGTACAGTGCCATCTTCCGGTGAGAAAAATTTAGGGGCCATTGCTCTCTACTAGGCCCACTCTCCCTCTGGGTTCTGAGGATCATTGCATAATGTCGCACAGGATCACAGATCATGATGTTGGAAGGATGCTAGCAAAAGATTTCCTAGTCTGCCATTATTTTTAGTTGCCTGTATGTATTCATTTTCTAGTTTTGTTAGATATAATTGACATAGACTTCCAGTTTTATGGTTGAAGAAAGTGGGTTGCCCAATGCCACCACTGAGCTAGCACTGGCGCGTGTGTTTTCCCGGCCAGCAGTCCAGGCTGATAGAACCAGTGATAAAGGCAAACGAGTAGCTCTTTTGTCTATGGCACCTCTTGAGAGTGAAGGAGGGCAGGAAGGGGCCAGATTTGACCATCAATGCTTAATAAAAGTTGGTCAGGGACACGCATGGACATCAGGCACACACAGGACTGTGCTTAGTATGGGCGGGTGGACTGCAAAGACAAATCCCTCCTTTGAGCCAAAGGGTGAGGAGAGTTTGTTTTTTGGGATCTTGACTATTCTTTTTGTCTGGCATAAAGCCTTTATCTCCAAACAGAAGACTCATCTCTGGAGCCCTAACCCAGCCTGGTTCCAGACTGCTGCAGCATCCTCCTTTCAGGCAGTTCCAGGAAGCTTATGATGCATTGCCTCCCTAGTGGGTGGACCCTTTTGAGCTCACACTCTATGAGAGTAACAACATGGGGATAATAGACTTTTAGCACTTTAGAGTTGGAGTCCAGACCACATGAAAGTTGATACAGAGAAAAAGTGAGGAGATTATACATTTACAAATCTGGACCCTCAAGGTACATTTGAGAAGGGTCTGGTCTGCTCTCTGTTTGCTGGGCTATCTATGCTCTACTCTCCTTCCCTTTGTTCTCCATCACTCAATGAGATGCACACTTGGATGGCATTTTAACAACAACAACAACAACAAAAACCACAACAGCAATAAACAGCAATGAGTTATACAGAAAAACCAAACCATACCAGTAAATAAACAAATTTATTTCTTTTTCCAGTAAAATCTAGGTGGATGGATCAGGGATATGCCCATGCATGGTACCAGAGACCCAGCTCCTTCTATTTGCTTGAGCAGCCTTGTGTTCTAGGTTGCAGGAGGATGGGACAGGGAAGACGCAAAGGGTGTATTCATGTGCTTCTTAAGGATGGTGAATGAAAACTACAGCTTGACATTGTTATCTGCTTCCCATTGTCCATAATGCAGTCACAGGCCCACACTTAATTGCAAGGGATCTGGGAAATATAATATTTATTTCAGATAGCCAAGAACCTAGGTAAAATTGGGAGATCTCACAGCAATCTCTGTCACATGTATATTATCTTATTTGATCCTTACAGTGACTCAGTCAGATGGGTGTTGTTGACCCATTTTTATACACAAGGAAAGCAAACACTACCAGACTCAGATCCCAGGTCGTGTGATCACTAACACAGTGTTTGTCTCCACGTGTTACATCACCCCTAATGTTTAGCACCTGCTTCGCACACAGTGAGTACTCAGTAAAGACAGTTATTTCTTTGGATTCTTTAGGCCTCCTTTTAGTTCTTAGGGTCTTAGTTTTCTGCCTTTCTAGGACTGCAGGATGATTTCAGCCCTATGACAAGATCATTTCTCTCCCAAGGAGAAGAGTCTACTTAAATATTTGAATTTCTTAGATCTGCACTTCTTTCCAAAGTGAATCAAGCCAATGGTATGAAGGGCAATGGATATACCCAATTCTTAATAATTGGATGGGTTTTCTCATTTTGATCTTGTTAGTCGATTCAGCACAGCACAATTAAATCAAGGGAGAGGGGGCATTCAGTTAAATGGCATCTCTCCCAGCCTTTCTTTTCTGCACTGGAACACTGTTGGATGAGAGATTTCCTTTTTTTTTTTTTTTTCTGCCAGAGGTAGCCCATGTGCAGTGGCTGAATTGATTTGTATGAGTTCCATTTCTGTGGGGCCAAAGGTTATGAGATTATATTAGGAAAAGGGTTAATATAGGTGGTTGAATTATTGAATTAATTTACCCATTAAGCCTTGTAAGTCTGGCCCTAGAGGTGGCTGACAGCAATCGAGTGCTATGTAAACTGTGCTGTCTCCTTAGTTTGCTTTTTAAAATCACCTTGTCCTGTGCCTGAGAAGGTACCATGGACATCAAATTAAATATTAATTCTCTGCAATTCGAATGCATTGTCGTACACTTGTTAATCTTCCTGTAGCCAGTTAGATATTACCTGACTAAAAGAAAGGTCTTGGAGTCTATGCATATTTAAAAAGCCATTTTATTATGGTCATAACATTTTTCTCACCATCAGATTTTCTCTCCTCTTTATTTCCCCTTTAGATCTTACCAAAGGAAATACAAGTTCAGAGTGTTTTATATAAAAAGTACCTGAGCATACAAACAGAATATTTACTTACTGAACTGAATAATTTATGTCTACATCCGCAAACACATTGTAAAGAAGTGTGTTATTTCCAAACCTCAAGTAGTGAAGTTGCTTCTGAGAGCCTTGGTCATTGCTTTGCACAGAGCAGTGGGAAACGTGGACGAGAGCCTGGCCTCTGTGAGAGCCAGTAAGAGCAGCGGTGGTGGGGACGCTGGCCTTTAGCACCAGCTTGTCTGCCTTTGACTCAGTTTTCCACTTGCCAGCCACGTCAGCATAGGCAATTTACTTAATTTCTCTATATCACAAATCACTCTGTGTAAATTAGGGCTGACAGTAATACTAACTAGGAGGGTCTTGAGGATTAAAAATAAACATGTATTATATTTAGACAGTGCCTGACATAGTACATGCTACATTAAGTGCATGCTATAAGGATTTGGTCTTTCTCTCTAAGGCATGGTTTTTACTCAACATGAACATTGATAAAAGACATCTCTAAAGTTGCCTGAAAGGTACACAGCACCACTCCAAATGGGCTGATTGCTGATTGGAAAATTCAGCTCTTAGGCTGGCTCTGGTCTCATGTGAGCTGAGGCCAGAGTGGAGTTGTCACAGTGAAGGCTTTGGAGTAAAACAGATTAGGGGTTAAATCTTGGCTCTGCCACTTGTTGGCTGCGCAGGTCACTTAGTCCTTCTGAGGCACGGTTTCCTCACCTGGGAAGGATCACTGGGGGAAGGATTAAAAAAGGCAAAGTGTGGAAAGCACTTTGCATAATACCTGGTACATGGTAAGTATTCCATAAAAAATAGCTTTTTCTTGTGACTAAGTCCTAGACAGAGACAATCCAAAAGCTTAGACTAGGAAGCATGGAGCGTTTTCTCCCTTCATGCTTGTATTTTCCCTGGGTGTAAGAATAAAAAAATCCTTTGCTAAAATAAGGTTTCAAAAAGCTATTGTGTACTAATGTTAACTTCATGTTGGCTACTTAAATTCAATTATTCAGGGTAGGTGGGAAACCTTTTGACAAATTAGACCAATTATAGCTGAAGTGAAGAACATATTCCAATTCACAGCGAGTATAG
This sequence comes from Tonatia bakeri, assembly GCA_004024845.1. Lineage (NCBI taxonomy): Eukaryota > Metazoa > Chordata > Mammalia > Chiroptera > Phyllostomidae > Tonatia > Tonatia bakeri. Next base: position 172,938 of record PVIA01002376.1, on the reverse strand, counting down.
AAATTTCACTGTAGGGCTGTGTCTACGCACATGCAATTAAACAACCTACATTCTTCTCAGTCAACATTTTGATGAAATTTAAAAACTTTTCAAACAGTCGGGTTTTTTTGCCATGTTACAAGCTGAGATACAAATTAAGCTGTGTAGACATTTAAATGCAAAATCACTATTGTTGATAATTCACCTCCAATTTCATACAATAAGCTTGTTATTGTGAGGTGGGAGCGTAATTATGTGTACAGGGTTGAACAGAGCTGCCTTGGACCTGTCGCGTCACTGTTTGCTACTTTAGTTGTCTTATATTTTGCACAGTCTGTGACACCGGCAAATATTTATTGTATTTCATGTTCAAAATAGCATGATAAACTCAAAGGAAACTTAAAATCATGTTTTAGTGCCTTTTTATTTTAACCCAATTCAAATAATTACCCCGAGAGTGAAAGAAATTTTCTAATGGGACATGATGTCAAAATGAGTGGATCAAAAAAACATGGTATGTTCACACAATGGAATTCTATGCAGCAGAAAGAAAAAAGGAGCTCCTACCTTTTGCGACAGCACGGTTGGAACTGGAGAGCATTATGCTAAGAGAAATAAGCCAGGTTGTAAAAGACAAATACCATATGATCTCACCTATAAGAGGAATCTGATGAACAAAATGAACTAATGAACCAAATTGAACCTCAGGCAGGGGAACATGGAACAGACTGACAGTGACCAGAAGGGGTCGGGGGATAAGGGTGGAAAGAAGGGAAAGGGACTAATCAAGGAACATGTATGAATGAATGAATTTATTGCACCAAATAGGAATTTATATTTGCAAAATTGCTGTAAAAAATCTTGTTCCAAAAATGGTGTCAGATTGCTCTTTAATGTGACTAGGGAAGACTGCAAGGAATCTGCTCATGTAAAAATCCTCTAATGGGTAACTGAATTATGACTGGATTTCATTACTTATGACCAAAGAGATTACAAGGGCACTGGGTCATATCCGCTTTCAAGCAGCTGACTGTCTGGGGGCCAAATCCTCCATATTCACTTACCAGAGTGACAGGTTCTAACATGCTTGTTTGTGTGAAAAACAATCCACCTCACAACAGGACTCGGACAAGTGTGGTAACCCCCAGATGCTATATAAGGGCTATTTTGAGTACAGAATTAAGAACGGAGTAACTCTTGACTCATCTCTACATCTTTTGTGAAATTTCCACCTGATTACTTATATTTAAAAACCCTAAAATTACGTCTAACCTAAAAACGGGAACCATTGCAAGTTGTGGCATGTGCCTATTACTCTAGTGGAAATTCTTTGGCAGGGAGGCGATGTTCCCTCTTAGCCCCGAGACTCACAAGAACACAACACTGATGCTATTTACTCTCTTTTTGGAATTCAACAAAGTTAGTGTTTATTCAGTGATTTAAAAATGACCTGATGAGATTACACTTCAGAGTTAATCATCTGTATGCATAAAGGAAATGCATTTTGCTTTGACACCTCTTCTTCTGCTCTGAAATTATGATCTGTGCCCTAGGCTATCAAACATCAGTGCACAAAATTATTCACAAAGGGTTTATGGTTCAAGTGGTAAATCCAAGCATTTGCAAAATGTTGACCCAAGTGAGTCAGCACAGAAAGCTTGATCTTTCAGTTTGATGAAAATGTAATTTTATGGATGTCAAGTTGAAGTTCAAAAGTGACATATCGTGTCACACAGATAAATAGTTTTGCCAAAAGCAATGCCATAATTCATGAGCACTTGTCTGACCAATAGTAACTCTCAGGCTGATTAAGCAAAGTGCTTGCTAATAAATGCAGACTTTATCCCATATTATGCATTAGTCTTTTATGAATAATAAAGATTGCCCTATTTAAGCAAGAAATTAGTGCTGCCAGTCAATGTCTAATATAGAAATACTTACAGATGTGCTCTTCTTTTGACCTTGCAAAGATTAATTTCAGAACAATACCAAACAATAGAGTATGAGTATCTGATATGCTTTCCCTCCTTGACTCCTCACAGACCAATGGGATAACAATGCTGGGGGCAAAATGAATGTCAAGACAACTGTTAAAAAATTAGATGTTTCTCTTGACATGCTTTTAGTGCCAAGGAGGAAGCAGTACATAAATAACCTTCTTTACATTCCAGCCCCCATCAGTTTTCGATCAGATCTCCGGTGGTCCCCATTTTCCTGGCTCTCAGGCCCAGCAGCCAGCTCGTCACTCGGGACTTCCTGCAGCTCTGGAAGCCCCGTGTGCTTTTCTAATTTTGTGCCCTGCGAACTCTGCATGGCTGTTATGCCTGGTGTGGCCTTCGATCCCACTCTTTTTCTGCAACTTTGGTTCCTCTCTCAACACTCAACACAGTTTCTGCCTTTTAGAAACAGCTCTAACTTGCCAGATAGAACAGCTCCCTTTGTCTCTGTAGCCAGATTATACTGTTACAACTGCTGTCCCTTCGAATTAGGGGACTGTCTCCCCTACTACACTCTCTGTGGACAGGACTCAGGTGTGTTATTTTTTTGTATGTGTAGAGCCCAGCACAGCGAGTGACACATGCTAAGTAGTGAATGAATAATTGAGACTTAAGTAGAGTGGCATTTTGGAACAGAGTGTAGAAGGACATTATAGGAAAGCAGGATTGGAGAGGCTCCCCCCTTCAGGCTCCATTCAAAATTTAACTTGTCCCGAATAGCCACCCACCTGCTCCCTAGTTTGACGGCAATCATTCCTTTATTTGTCATTCTCTTAGCCGTTAGACACACTTTTTGCAGCAACTGATTTTGCCCTTGTAGATATACTATTTTGCATTTTAATGTCCTCTTATTAATAATTTTGCCTTCTTAGGCAAATTCTTAGGCCTCCTTAATAAAAAATTTGCCTCATATTGAATTCCCTAGTTTACTTTTTTTCCTCCTAACTCACGTTCCCACTCAGAGGAGGAACTGTGCGAGCACACTGTTGAAAATAGGAAAGTGAAGAGATTACCTGGGATATTCAAATTATATTTTTGATTTTCTTCTCTCATCTCATTATTCAACAAGAAATGAATATGTTAGGCTCTGGCTGGGTAGCTCAGTTGGTTAGGAGGTCATCCTGATAAGCCAAAGTTGTGGGTTTGATCCCTGGTGGAGGCTCATATAAGAATCAACCAATGAATGCATCGATAAGTGGAACAACAAATCTATATTTCTCTTTCTCTTTCTTTCTTCCTTCCTCTCTCTCTGTAAAATAAAAAAAATTAAAAAAATGGTAGTCAGTACACCTTTAATTTTAAAAAGTTGATTTATATTAAAAAAAATAATATGGTCATTACCCTGAATTTATAAGGAAAGCTGCTCTTCGAATTTCTGTGGAAAGTAAAGGTCAAACCATAAATAATTAAGTGTATTAATATTGGCTATTTCTGCCAGTCATAAAACAGAGTAGAAATGTGTATATTTTCTGTGGAAAGAACTTTTGATCACAAATCACTCTTTTTTAGACATCCTTGACAAATTGATAGCAAGGGCATTTTTGAAAAATGGATTTGCTGATCTTTAAAGATTTTATTTGGCATGTCCTTGAAATGATACAGGTGAATTTCTTAGTTCCTAAATGACTTGACCTTTGAAGGTGTGCACTAGTGGGTGAGAAAGGAAAGGGGCATTATAATGTCATCATCAAGAAAATTATTTCTTTGAATTGAGGCAATTTGATATTCCTACATTTCCTGCACACTGAAAATACATATTGATGTATTGATAACAGCAGATGTGGTGCAAATCTGAGGCTTTCTCACAAACACCACTAGAGACGCTTCTGGAGTGCCAGACTTACGTTGTGGGGGAGGCCACCAGCTGACAGCACAGTTGTGCCCTGGCCCTTTTGTGTCTGCTAAGTAAGTGACAGCAAATGTTTCCCTTCTTGGCTTAATGTATCTCTTAAGTAGTTCTAGTCCTCTGACCTTGATTTCAACCCTTTGAAGTTCATAAAAGTATGTTTTGGGGGGTAATTGTTCTAATAGATTATACAGAAGCATTTCCACTCCAAGAGAATATTTCTATTATACTGTCATTACTAATTAACTAAACCCCACGTGCAAATACCCCACTGGATTACTAAACTCTAGGCTGGGCTCTTTGGTGATGTCTGTAACGAAGTTATAATTTTGAGACAGATGTAGCTTCTTGCTAGATTCACTTGTCTCTCACAAGAATATCACTTAATACTTTCTGTGAACGTGGATATACTTAGAGGGATCTTTCAGTCTCAAGTGCTTTATCCTATCTGTGACCTGGTTTTTGCTTTCAGTTAAACAAATGTTATATTTTGGTTAATGGTCAACATATTGACCCTTCCTCATTTTTATTTCCAGAGAATATTATGAGGGAGATTTAACTTTTTTCTTTGCAAAATTTGTCTTCAGACATTCTGCTGTTATTTGAAAAGCCCCCCATGTAGCTTTTATCCAACAAAGCACTCGATTAGGGTGAAAATTGTGCAAGAAGTGGAATTGAAATTGCTCACTTTGTCATGTTTTTATTTTTTTTCTTTTTGGGGATTTTTAAAGGTAGTTTTAATTCCATTTGTATTCAGAATCACTTTTCCTGACGTGTCTCCTTTCCTTATGTGTTTCTGTTAAGTTGCTCTTTCTCACAAAATATGAAACCACCCAGTTTCATTCCAGCACTATATTTTGTGTTATTAACTTTATCCCATTGATTAGATCATGAATTTAAGGCTCTTAGGCTGATCCATGAGCCAGCTGTTTTGATCAGTTGGGAACAGTGTGCTGTTATGAGATCATTGCTTCTATTCATTTGTAGGTCTCTTCCAGTGTCACCTCTAAATTAAGCCTGTCCCAAGTCGTCAATGACCTACTGTAGACCTTACTAGCAAAAAGAAAATCATGATGTAGATTGCATCTACTGGAAATACCATGATATTATTAATCCCTCAAATCTATCCAAAGATAGTGGTAAACTATCTTTTGCATTATTTCTCCCTCATTCAAGAGAAAATCAAAGTAAATAAAATGGAAAGGAAGTGTATGCACAGGTGCCAAAAAGCCAAATAAACAGACACTTAAAGAAGTGAAGGAACTTATTTAGTTAAATCCCCATCATCAAAAAGTGCCTACTTAGTTTTGGCACTTTAGAGATCAAGTTCAAATACATGGTTTTGGGTCTCACTGGGTGGCTCAGTTGGTTGGAACATTGTTCTGTACATCAAAGGGTTGCAGGTCAAATTCCAGGTCCAGGCACATACCTAGGCTGTGGGTTTGATCCTCAGTTGGGGCATGTTCCCTCTCTCTCTCTCTCTCCCTTCCTCTTTCTCTAAAACCAATAAGCATATCTTTGGGTAAGAATTTAAAAAAAGACATGGTTTTTGTCATTTGGGGGTTATTAATATGTAAACAGGCATGTAAAAATTTGCCAAAAATTAAATAATGAATGTCAAACACATAGAGTTATAAATATTCATATTTTACAAATAATGGTGAATGATGGACTAATTATGATTAACATCTACAGCATAAAAACGCTGTTTCCCTTCTTTAGACATTTTTTTCTCCAGTGAGGTTTTAGAATTCTGTTTGTGGGCTTTAACCAGAGCATGATGAAAATTCATTATGCCAACAGTATCATGGTTTACAGTCGACTTTATTTGTATTTAATGTAAGTTTATGTAATACCTACATGTGTTAGGCACTATTCTTAGCCCGTTATAAAGAATAATTCGTTTAATCCTCAGAATAGCTCTAGAGGTAGGTACATTATTGTTTCTCTTTCCCTACGTGGGGAGCTGAGACACACAGCAGTTAAGCAAGTTTCCCAGGTCACTCACCTTGTCAGGGGCAGAGCCAGGATTGAACCCAGACACTCTGGGGTTCAGGAGACCAAAATTTAACTAAATGCTATGCTTCCTGGGTTTCAGAGGCACTTCCAAAGGGTGAGTTCCAAAGCTGATGTGGCCAACCCTGTCTGCATCATTGACATTGATATCAATGACATAACTATGTGACTTCCTCAAAGGATCACACTGCTTTTGGTGTTTTCCTGTTACTGAAAAAATCCATTTTATTCCTATTCGATTCAATTTATTATATAAACTATTTGAGACATAACAACAATCTTAGTTGTTAATGTAAAATACAGGCCAAATAAAAGTCTTGTTAATTAAAACATATTTTTGACACAAACAATAATTATAAAAATAAAAGATTATTACTGGCAATTATCATTGTCTATCTCCCCGTGCGTAAAACGTGGTTGTTGGGTAGATGACCTCTAAACTGTCTTGTTCAGAACAAATACTATACTAGTTTGTAATTCTATATACAAATAATTTACAAATCAACTTTCTATACTGTAAACCTTAATGCACAATCATCTTCAGCTGCTACATACATTTAGAATCCCTGTCCATCCCTCTCCACCTACAGGTGGGACAAAACTAGGTTTATAGTTGGGAGTGCACAAAACACAGTTTATTCTGGTATTATTATTTATCGTATTGTTTTCCATAAAAACAACTGCAAACCGACTTTTGCCCCACCCTGTACATTTACAACTTAACCACGCACACACCCTCTTCACTCTTCAATGGTTCCCGATCACTTTCAGGACCAAGTTAAAGTTCACGGCTTGGCACGCAAGGCCTACCACGGTCTACACTCTCCCACCTCTCCAGTCTCTTCTCCTCATTCCTCTTCCTCTTATGCCTTAAAAACTGCTTACTGTTCCTTCAAAATGGGTGTTTTAATACAGGTCTCTGCCTTTTAACATTATTCCCTCTTCCTAGAAACATTTCCCCATTTTTTCCATCTAATAAACTTAATATCTCAAGAGTTAATTAACTTCTTTGGCTTCCCTCCCCCTCCAACCCCTAGAATGAATCAGGGGTCCATCCTCTGAGCCCCGTCAGGACCCTGCGTACCCCCTTCATCGCACCTGCCACATTCCACGGCAGTCACTGGCTTTCTTGCTTGTCTTTCCCATTGGGATATGGTTGGAACAGAGACCGAATATTTCAACCGACTCCACCAGCAACTAAAACTGTGACCTCCTGTCAGTGCCTAAACCTTGCCGAGAATCCGTTTTTTCACCCTTAAAATGGGAATGCTGCCGCTGGCTCTGCCGCCCTTGCTGAGCTGTGGTGGGATACATGAGGCGCGGGTAGGCGTTCCTGTTGGACTGTGGCAAAGTCCGGCGCACTTTTACTGGCTCTTTAATCTTTACCACTGGAGAAGAGAGTTGTGGAATTTACCTGCTGTGCTGTTGCATAAAGAATATTGCTTAATTTTAAGACTTAAAAAATATCTAGCCAACCAATCAGGAGAGATTAAATTTGCCTCTAGTATCAGGCTGTCAGACTGAAAAAGAAAAAAAAAGATTTAAATCCAAACTAGGTCAAAGCTTAGCTCTGTAACAAGCAATAGGACTTTAGTGATAAGGCTACTGTAGCTATTTTTCTTGCACTGAATTTGCTAAAAGCAATCTCCTGTTTTTAACCCGAGTAGACAGCCCTAGTCCCCCAGGGGTTCATTAGCTTGGTGTTCCAAGGCAGAGTCTTTCCTGTTGTTTGTCTGCAGCATGAAGGCACAACAGCTGGGGAAGGTTCAGCCTCATCTTTGTGATTAATACTTATAATCTTATTAAAGACTAAAGAAATACCTGATCAGCTAACTCCTCGTATCACTAAAAGCTGATTTACCAGCAATCACATCAAATGTTACCTTGCCCTAAGCTACCAGTAATTACATGCTGATATTGTTCAGACTCAAGCAAACAGAGAGTAATGAATTTCTGCTAATTATGAGGCGCTGATGAAAAATATGACTGGCCCACTCCCTGCGTATCCTGGGCATCCCATCTTTCTGCACGAGGGAGAACGTCCATTGATATGAATGTATTCAGTGTGCTGGAAAGCACTTCAGTGGTGTCAACCAGAAGTAATTACTGGCATGTCTGGGAAAGTGATTAAAATGGCTTAAAATTAAGATTTTGGTTTGCTATAGTTATTTCTATGCAAATATGCTATATTTTTCAACTGACGTGTGTGTCTTAATTAAAAACAGGCTAAAGTTTTAGAATAACAAGAGATTTTTAAATTCTGCCAAATCTCACACTATAAAAAATAATGATTCCAGCCTTAGCTTGCAAATGAAAGTAATCTTTCTCCTTGTTATAGATCTTATTGGGCTTTTAAAGCCACACTGCAGACTCTGGTTGCACCCAGGTTTCAGGAACTTCACTTTGCAGTCAGTTCCTCTGACCAAAGGAAGAGCGAGTCTCCTGTCCACCTGCCCCTCAGAGAGTCTGGGGGTGCCTTCCAATGCTTCTCCTACAGTGGCACCAGCAGGGATCTCCAGGGGTGACTGATATTTTCACTTCTTTTTATTTTTTTAAAGATTTTATTTATTTTTAGTTTTAGAGAGGGAAGGGAGGGAGAAAGAGAGAGAGAGAGAAACATCAATGTGTGGTTGCTGGGGGCTGTGGCCTGCAATCCAGGCATGTGCCCTGACTGGGAATCGAACCTGTGATGCTTTGGTGTGCAGCCTGCACTCAATCCACTGAGCTACGCCAGCCAGGGCGATATTTTCACTTCTAATTTGGAGGGAGAAAGGAAAAAGTACAGAAACCTAGGCTGGCTCAGACCCTAGACCGCACTTCGAGGCCCTTCTTTTTTTTTTTTTTTTCATTTCTTGTTTCTGTTTCTCTTAACTCTCTCATTTAATCAGATGTGGGGTGTACAAAAGGCAAATCGGGGAACCTTTAATGCTCTGCAGTCCTTTCAGGCCCAACCTGAGAAATCAATGGTGAACAAAGGCCTTTCAGATGGTCACAGACCCAGCAGGTAGCGGTTCATCCCCACTCCTCCTCCTTTTGGGAAGTTCTGAGTTCTCTGTTTACTCCCAGGTTATCTTAGCTACATTGATTTTCGTACTTAAAGTCCATCATTGTAGAGATAACATTTGTCTGACATCAAAAGGATTTCAGCAGCTTAATCCAAGGCCAAAGTTATGTGAAAATTTAAGGAGTTAAAAAAAAAATTCTAGGAATTGTTGTAAGATCAACAGGTAATAATAATTAATAAAATCAATAGGGAAGGTATAGGGCCAGAGTTATTTTTAAAAAATTACACTAGAGAAAACCCTTAAGAATATCAATTCCTTCCTCAGTCTTTTCTCCTCCCTCTGTACACAGCCCCTGGGTAAACTTGGTAATTCCCAGGACCTCAGCTGTGCTAATACCTTCCAAAGTCGCTTCTTCAGTCCAGACCTCTCTTGTGAGATTCTGATCCCAGCGTCTGCTGGAGACTGCCACCTCCATGTCCCTGTGTCTAGGACTGCATTTCTTCCTCACCCCTCCCGCCCTTGGGCCAATCACCAACCTGCTCATGCCCTGAATTCTTAATCTAGCATCTAACCAGCTGCCAGAGTCAGAGACCAGAGAACTATCCCTGACCATTCAATAGTCCTCATTTCCCATTTCTCTAAGTTCTGCTCTTTTTGTTCCTCTGAACCATCTCTGAGTTTTTGTTCCCCATGTCCCCTGTACTCCTTCCTCTGTCCCCAGCTGGCACTGCTTTTTGCCATGTTTTGTTGTGTCTTGCTCAGGCTAATAGTCTCCTAACTCTAGCCCTGAATTTCCTTCCTCCAATCCCTATCACTTTTTTCTGTCCATTGTCTTTATGCTGCTTGCCTGGTTAAGATTCTGCTGTGATTATGTATTGCCTACTGGCAAAGTCGAAGCTTCTAACCATGATGGTGTGGGCATCCGCTGTGCTCTCCCCACCCCCAGCATCCATCAGTCTTCCAGTACCAGTAACACTGTCACTGATTCTGTCTTTATTTAAAATTAGAGCCAAAAAAGTCAGTAATACTGATCTTGTCTTTATTTTAAATTTTGATATGTTATTCACAGATTTGTTTCCATTTTGAATTTTTAAAATATTGCATTAAAGTATTATTTATCTCAATTACTCAATTATTTATTAATTATTTATCTCAATTAAGTTTTTGGGTGTCCCCTTAAACTGCTACCGGGTGCCTCACTCATTTTACCCTAGTTTGGCCCTGTGGTGTGATCCTGGTTCTGGAAATTTCCATGAGGAGTTAGAGAATGAAGCCAACCCAGCAGAAGGCTGGGGAAAACCTGGAGCTCTAATGACCACATTTGAACTCTGAACCCAACTGTGCCTAAATCCTATACCCAGATTGTTCAGTTTCGTGAAACAATAAATTCCCTCCTTTTTTGCTTAAGCCAGCTGGAATTGGGTCTTTTTTCACGAACCGCAGAAAAGCTCTTGAATGATAAATGAGGACTATGTGGCTCCTTACAACATGCCCCTCCTTTTACTTGTCCAGCCTCATCCCCTTACTATTTCTATGAACATCCCGAGTCTCTGTCACATGTGCAACGTGCTGGTTCCTGAACATGCTGCCTTTTTGTGCTATGTTCCTCCGTGCACAGGGTTCCTCTCTCTGGAACATTCTTTCCTACTGGCTCATCTTCTGAAAAGGCCACTCATTCTACAATACAAAGTTGAACTGTCACCTCTGGTGTGGCTGAATGACAGCTACAGTTATTTTCTTTATTCCAGATTTTGTTTTTCTTCAAATTTTCAAATATATGAAGTAACAACCTATCCAGTTGCAACACTGTTAAATTCCCTACTCATTCCCTTCGTGTTAGAATTTTCATTCCAAAACAATGGCCAATAAAATATAATGCAACTTAATTGTGGACATGAAAAACTTGGAGCACTCCAAGGGTAAGTAGTACCAAATTCTAGATGTCTCTTCAGAGATGCCCTGAGTGCCTCCCCCCACACCTCTTAATACACACTGGCCCAATAATGAAAATTTTCTTCTTATAAAATAAACATGACATTTAATAATATAGATGATGAATGCTAGGTTTTCTACATCTTAGCCAGTCCTAAAAGCCTCATAATCACGAAGAGAAAATGAACAAAGGAAATAGTTTAGCAGACCCTATGCTTCTGAGATTTAAGCACCCTCTTCCATGGCATTTCTTGGCATGTGAATTCAGAGTTAAACGCATCGTCAGCTCCTTGGGACAGCATTGCCCCTTCTATCATCTGTGTTACACTGCGTGCTCCACAGCTCCAGAACACATGCTACCTCAGCTGCTCTCTGGGAGAAAGAGCTGTGTCCTTACAAGGTTCGAGCCCAACATACCATCCCAAATATAATGAACCCATCTTCTTTCCCATAGTTCTACATTTTGCACTTGCATTTCTTAAGCGACAGGAAGAAGGGAAATGAAAACATAGAAGATAGAAGCAAACCTGACACTTGAAGTTTTTCCAGAGTTCTCAGAGACCGAACGAAGTTTGGGTGTCAGAATTTCTGCTAAATGATGCACACGCTCTCAGTCATCCAAGGCTCCCAGCTCCTGGTTGTGGCTCAAGGGCGTCCTGGGCCCTGCTCTGTGAGGACTCTCCTGACCCTTTCCCGGAGCCTCTATTATCACTCCAGGTGATGAACATGGGGGAGGGCAGGCTCCACCCTGATTATGACACTGGAATTGGCTTCTGGAAAGGTGAGGTTGGGGGAAGGGACAGGGTTCACCTTAGGGAAAATTTTGAAGCAGACCCCTTCCCAGACCCCTCTGTGTCCCTGTTTCTTTACCACTCCCTCTCATGAAGCTCCCTCTGCCCCATCCTCCCATGCTGTTCCCCACTTGTGTAAAGACCCCCACTTTAGGCTTCCCTCAAACCTGCTTTCCTCAAAGAGGCCCATGTTCCAAAATTACTTCACCTCCTTTTGGGAGCAGTCATACCTGTCAGTGCTGGAGAGTCAGGGATCACTTTGCCAGTCCACTAAAGTTTTCCATTCAGGGTAATATTTGCTCCATTTTTTATCTCTTTATCAGGGTGAGGATGTGGGTCAAAGTTGAATTTTATAATATAATTTTCCTGCATTTTAAAAATCATTTTTTAAAAAGATTTTATTTATTTATTTTTAGAGAGGGAAGGGAGGGAGAAAGAGAGAGAGAGAGAGAAACATCAATGTGCGGTTGCTGGGGGCTGTGGCCTGCAACCCAGGCATGTGCCCTGACTGGGAATCAAACCTGCGATGCTTTGGTTCGCAGCCACTGAACTAGGCCAGCCAGGGCATTTTCCTGCATTTTTAAAGATGCTTATGTGGTATTTCTCTTTTAATTCATTACATTGTAGGTTATATTCATGGATTTTTCTAATATTAAACCACCCTTGTAGATTGTTAAAACTCTAAGGTTGGTAATGATATATTGGAGTTTATATTGAAAATGTTGCTCCATTATGTTGTATCTAATGTTATCCAATTTTTCTTGGTCCATTTTATGTTGATTGCTCTTTCTTTCTTTAAGATTTAGAGTTTTCTCTTGGTTTTCGACATTCTTGAATTGCACTAAGTGTAAGGCTTTTTAAAAAAATGTTTTCTTATTGGTTTCTTATAGCACTTTCAATCTGTAGTCTTTTCTTTATGGCAGGAAATTTATTTTCATTTTCTCCAAATATTTCTAACCAATTTAAAATTTTTATTAAAACATATGCAAAATAGAGAAACATATGCAAAAATAGAGAATCCTTTTTATTTTTTTGTGTTTCTTTGTCTGTAATTCCTTTTTATAAAATTTTTCTTTTATCCTCACCTGAGGACATTTTCATTTGCTTTTTTAAAAAAGATTTTATTTGTTTATTTCTGGAGAGAGAGGAAGGGAGTGAGAAAGAGGGAGAAACATCAGTGTGTGGTTGCCTCTCTCACACCCCATACTGGGGACCCAGCTCGCAACCCAGGCATGTACCCTGACTAGGAATTGAACCAGCAACCCTTTGGTTCGCAGGCCAGCACTCAATTCCCTGAACCACACCAGCCAGAGTATGTCTATAATTTCTATTATCTGGATACCAGCACCTCTAGCCCCCATCTTGTTAGCTTTCATTTTCTATTTACTATTTCTTTTTCCTTTCTTTCTTTTTGGGAGATTTCCATAATTCGTTCTTTCGGTTCTCTAATTTGAGCCCTGAAAGTTTCTATTATTCTACTTATTTGTTCTGTTGCATTCTTTATTTCATTGTATATTTTATACTGCCTATTTCTTCTTGGTTTTGGGCTTTGTCCTCACCCACAAAACAACTCGCCAGGCCAGAGTCTTACTCTTTGCCCTCCTCCCCAAGAAGAAGCAATGTTGGGATACTCTTCTCTCCTGGTTATTCACCAGCCCTGGAGCCTGGATGGGAGCAAGGCTGCAGAAGCAACTCTCCAGGACTAGTTAGTCCTCGCCTACTTCCCTCAGCTTTTCACATGAGCAGGGGTTTCATTCTGACCTGACTTCAGTCTGGAGGACACCTGGACCAGGTTTGGGGCAGCACAACTCAAGCATCGATGTCTACCAGTTTTTCACACACGTAAGCCTTCCTCACCATTTGGTAGATGGTTGACCCACTAGAAACCGAGGCCAAGGGGAAGCATCTTATGGAACAGTCAAAAGAAAGCTTAAGTTTGTTTTATCAGATATCTGAGTTATAGACAGAGGGTTTTATTTAGGAGCAGGATTTCTCAGTCAACAGCAGCAGTGTGTTATTGAGTGAGCCCCATGTAACAAGTGCTATGTTAACAAGATCTCTGTTCTTCTCTGGACTCTAGATATTCCACAGCTGTATCATGATAATAAATGATACTTTGAATTATCCTTAGGTTATTTAATTTGAGGAAGTACTTCAGCCATTATAGCTGATCACTTCTCTGAGTGAAAGTTGATTTTATAGTCTTAACTCTCAGGGAGAGATCTTACTTCTTTTAGTTTCAAGTTCTTAGGAGGTAGATTTCTGTAGTCCTCCAGTATCAATGATATTAATGAATAAAATGTAAATATAATTATATAACTTAATTAAGAAAGCATATATACTGTGATGATAATGTCCTATAAATATTAATTCTAGTTTGACAAACTCTATGTGAACAAAGGCACATGTAAAAAAAATGCAAACATTTATTGAGCTTTTATTAGCATTGATAATTTAGCCAGCATGCGGTGGTATACTCCTACTAAAGATTTGTAACTGGTGTTTGCTCTGATTGGCAGATGACCATGCCATACTCATGGTAAAATATTTTAAATATCATCCCTGGTTTCTACCAGGTTCTGGGCACTGTTCTGGGTGCTTTCACATGTTCATCAATTAAATCACAAAATATTCCATTTTATTTTATCCTACAGAACTGATGGACAAAACTCTGGCACTTTCGAAATTTATCATCTACTCAAAACCTAAAGTAGTTTGAAGATCAAAAAAGTTAGGGATAAATGTGTGCATGCGTGGGGTGTGTGCATGTGTGTGTGTTTATAGGAGTACAAAACACATGATAGATTTAAATAAAGCCTAAAGCTTGAAGCGCCGCCCTTCAGAGAGCACATGTCATCTGTCTATAGAAAAACAAAGTTGATATATTTCATATTATCTAGTCACCCACCTGTGACATGAAGAAATATGTATTTGTTCTCTGCCTCCAGTTCCTGACACGGAGGTCTAAAACCCTTGTAATTTCCTGAGTTAAGGGGGTGTTAGGAACATCTTACGTAGAGCTTCTAAATTCCTTGGAAATTCTTGGATGATATGAATGTCTTTTGTTCTAATAAGGTGACTCTTGGTAGGGTTCTGTGTAGCTTTAGGATGAGGGCTGGTCACCCAAGACCAAGTCATAATTAGAAGCTTAGAACTTTGAGCCCGGTCCTCATCCTCCTGGGAGGTAGAGGGACTGGAGATTGAGTTAATAACTGATCATTGCTATGTGATGAGTCCTCCCTAAAAGTCCCTAAACCATAGGGTCAGGAGAGCTTCCAGGTTGGTGGAAGCATCCACAGGCTGTGAGGGTGGTGCACCCCAAGTGCGTGGGGACAGAGGCTCCCTTCCAGACCTCACCCTGTTTTATCTCTTCATCTGGGTGTTCATCTGTATATTTTGTAATATCATTCATAATAAATCAGTGAACATAAGCAACACATTTCCCTGAGTTCTGTAAGCTATTATAGCAAATTATTGAGCCCAAGAAGGAGTTGTGGGTACCCCTGACTTGTAGCCAAGTCAGACAGAACTGTGGGTAACATGGGAACACGCTACTTGAAACTGGTATCTGAAGTGGGGGGCAGACTTCTGGGACTGAGCCTTTGACCTGTGGGGTGTGGGGGAACTCAGTGTGGTTAGTGTCAGAATTAAGTTAAGTTAAATTAAATTAAACTAAATTAAATTGTAGGACACCCAGTTGGTGTCTGCAGAGGACAATAGAATATCTGGGTGTAGAACACTCACACCTTTGTGTCGTAAGTGTTGTGAATAGAGAAACCATTTTCTTTTACCACCTTAGGTTCAAAATACTTCAGGGACTGACCTCCTACTTGGAAACGCATTAAGAAGCACGAGTGTACATCCAGACCCATCTTTCTCACTGAACTCTTTGATTTCAAGGGCATTCAAGATATACAGTGGAATTTACATTTTGGGTCCTAAGCTCTGGAAACAAGATTGGCATTTGGTTGCACAAGAATATTCCCCATTAATTTACAAGGTAAAACCTGTCATCTCACTTAAATACAGTATTCAGAGCAAGAGATCAGAATTTTAGAGGCAGTGGGGCAGGTGGTACCGTGCAGTAGAATTGCTTGACAGCTTCTCTCTTTTCTACCATCAAAAAGCAGCCTTCCTACCATCAAGAACGTTTTAGGGGGATGGCAATAGCCATAGCTGTATTTCAAATTATAGTTGCTGTGGTTATTTTTGTCAGACTGAAGTTAAGGTATACATTTGTTGATTTAAGTTGTTCTCCCCATATTGTTGGAATTAGGTGGTTAGCTTTCTGAAACATGGGCGACAGATGCAGCCCAGGTGGCCTTAGTGGGGAGTCGCAACGTGAAGGAACAATGCCATCTGAGCCGATGTGCGAGTCAGTCAGTCCAGACAAACATCCCTCCTTCAGCACAGTCCACCGAACTGAAGAGGGTGACGGGGGTAAGGAGCCAAGATGTTCTTATCAATGTTTTAATTGTTTTTACAATAATTTATAAAGAGAATATATGATCACTCTAAAAGTTAAAACACTGTGTGGGTGTATAAAGTAAAATGAAAAGTGAGCCCTACTTCACTTTTGTACCTTTACCAGGGAGGGAACTACTGATAATGGTTTGTAACATATTGTTCCAGCTCATTTTCTGTGAACTTGTAAATTATGTGCACATTGATCAGTATGAATATATTTACATATTCATATATTACTTGTATAAAGATAAAATTACTTTATATGATATATTTAGAATATCTTCTTTTATATTAAATATGATAAAAACATATATGGTTTGGTTTTTGAGAGACTTGATATCAAAAAAGTCAGGAATTCCTGAGAGACAGAAGACAAGTAGGTGAGTTCTCTGACTGTCCAATTTGGTGCCTACTCAAATCCAGCCTCTCTGTGTGCTAAAGAGATACGTATAAATATTGAAGATACTAGAAGGATGTTGTAGACCCTGAGAAAGAAGGTAACTACTAAGAAGTGTCTCTGATGGCCAAATGGGCTTCAATTTAAATGCAGAGCCCAGCAGCCATGTTTAAATAGGAGCTTCTCTTGCAAACTGTGCTTTAGGGAGGAGCCTGCACTAAAACACTCGCCTGCACTGCACTCCTGGGGTCTGAGCCAGCCTACAAAGGAGTTTCTGGAATTGTATTTCAACCAAGAGGACTGAGGCTTTTCTTTTCCAATCAGAGTTGCATGGCTATATACCCATCAGCATTTTCACTGATGAATCAGAGTAGTTCCATTCGGACCAATCAGGGGAGTGTCTTTTAGACCACTCAAACTATAAGGATTGGGAGTCCTCATTTGTATGAAGATGGACCAATCAGGGACAAGGGGTGAGACCTCTTTCTATTTAAGTCAGCTTCTCTCTGACTTGGGGAGTACACTTTCCCTTTCCATCAAAGACTGAAGACTGCATTTCCCTGTCTGGGGCTGAAATATCAAACGTGTCTCACCAGAGCAGAGTGAAGCAGAGCAGACCAGTGCAGAGCAGAGCTGTCTAGCTGGAGAGGGGCCTTGCCCCAGGGCTGCCTCGCCCCAGGGGCCACCCTACAGCTGTGTTGTTCCACAGCTGTGCTGTTTCATACTCGGGCTATAACACTAGTGAGCTGTTACACAGCCATGCTGTATCACAATTGAGCTGTTTGCATAGTTGAGCTGTTTTGCTAACAACCACTGGTTGACAATGTAAGAATAATTTTATAATACAGAATGGAGGAGGCCTTTCCTAGCATGGCATGGAAAGCAGAAGCATTAGAAGATAATTTAAGAACATAATTTAAAACTTCTATAAGGGTGAAATGTTTTTCAAGAATAAAAGTAGTTTTGAGCCAAATTCTGGAGCTTGTGGCTCACCTCTAAATGCTACAGGTCTCAGATCTAGGCTCTCTTCTCCTCTTAGTTAGTTCGATGACTCTGAACACCACAGATGTGCTGATGACTCTCAAATTTATGTCTACTTCCACTCTAAGCTGTGCATGTTATCCACTTGGCATTCGTCTTAGGCACTTGGATAACTTATAGCCATGTAAGACTTAACACGCCCCGAATGCTTGATTCCTAATTTCTTGCCCTGATTTCTACATCTTTCCTTCTCCATCCCATTCCATCTTTATCGAAGTAAATAATGCACCATCTACCTAGCTGCTCAGCTAAACTATCTAGCGGTCATTATTGATTCCCCTCTCTCCTCATGCCCCATAGTCAAGTCCTATTATCATCAAGTCCTATTGTACCTTCTAGATGTACCCCCGTAGGGAACCGCTTCACGAGGCATGGAAATGTAGCTCAGCAGTCATGTGGAAAACCAGTGGGGAGCAAGTTGGCATGCAGGACCACGCCCATGAAGAAGTTCTCCTGTGGGAAATCAGGCCTGCATTATATCTAAGCTGCTTTGTGACTTGCTCTTGCTAAAACTCTCTCACCCTGAGTCCAGGCAGCAAACTCTTGCTGCATATCTTTAAAGTAATGTCCTGAAGTCTGTGCTAATTCTTCCAAGGACTGAAGTGTAACCAGACCTGTTACTCTTATTGTTCCTTTGTATTTGCAACATTTCTTCCTTGTTAATCTGTAAGAAGTAATCAGTAACATCCCTTCTGTTGCTATCTGTAAAAAGTAATTACCTAAAGCAAACCTAAGTATAATGAATGAAAACCTTCTTTGATGTATGCCATCAGAAAGCCAATAAAAGCTTGTCAAGGCAAGGGTCAGGTCACTCTCCCCTTGAGAGAGTAGCCGTGCTGTCCCTTTTCCTCCACAGGACTCGGTAGTCCGTGTGAATTTATCTCATCTCATCCATAATGCCGCGGACACTGTGGGCCGGTGTCTGTGTCATACCCCAAATCCGATTCCATTTTTTTCTGCTTTTGCTGTCCAAGTAGCGTCTTCACATGGTTGGACTGTAGCATCTAATTGTCCTGACTTCTACTCTCTTGCTCCATTATCCATTCTACACAGAGCAACCAGAGTAATGGTCTTAGTGTTAATTCAAGCCACTCAGCTTGCTAGAAAACTTTCAGTGACTTTTCATTGGTCGTGTTACGATACCATTTGTCTATCTGCTTTCAGTCTTAGAAAATTTGTTGTCATGCCTTAGCTGGGGTTATTTCCTATTCTGTCATCTTGTCTTTGCCTTTTACACCGTTTTAGTCCTTGGCAGTCTTTTCCCTGGGATTTAGGAGGAAGGGGCACATATAAAGGCCTGTTGTCACTGTGTTTATCCAGCCTCTTGATTTTTTGCTTATTGCAGTGTATTCCCACTAATGCTGGGAGGGTAGGAGCTTTGTTTTGATCATTATTTTGTATTAGGCCTCTAATAGTGCCTGGTAAAGAGTGGGAGCTTAAAAAATGTTGAATGCATGGATAAAGAAATTGTACCAGTGTGATTACCTTTATAGGTGTGATGACTTTTTAAAAAAGGTTATTGAGATAGAATTCACATACTATAGAAATTACTCATTCAAGGTGTATAGTCCAACAGTTTTTAGAATATTCACAGAATTGTGAGTCATCACCATGATCAAGTTTAGAATGTTTTCAGCAACCCTGAGAGAAACTCTGCTCATTAGCAGTCTCTTCCCATTTTTCCCAATCCTCCAGTTTCAGCCAACCACTAATCTACTTTATGTCTCTATAGACATGCCTATTCTGGATATTTTGTACGAGTGGAATTGTACCATATTTCACCTTTTGTAACTTCTTTCTCTTACTGTTTTCTAAGTTCATCCATGTTGTAACATATATTCATTCCTTTTTATAGCCAAATAATATTCTATTGTATGAAAAGATCACATTTTATTTATCCATTCATTGGTTGATGGACAGTTGGTTTGTTTCCAGTTTTGCGTTATTATGAATAGTGCTGCTACGAACAATGATGTACATGTTTTCGTGTGGATATATTTTCATTTTTCTAGAAGTAGAATTGCTGGATCATATGGCAAGTCTTTGCTCAGCTTTATGAGGGATTGCCAAACTGTTTTCTAAAGTGTCTGCACCATTTTGCATTCCCACCAGCAATATCTAGAAATTTATACGTCTCCGTATTCTCTTATACACACCCTTGTCATTATGTCTTTTTTGTTGTTACAGCCATGCTCATATAAATTGGTATCTCATTGTGGAACTTCGTGACTTTTAACTCAAGCAAACAAACATTGGCTCAATAACTAATACATGTCACATACTATGCTCTGAAAGATTCGAGAATAAACGAATCAGGAGCCTGGCTTCCTACAGGGATGACAAACACAGTATTTGAACTGAGTCTTCCTGCCTCCCTTACAGTCCTTGGTAGGTAACTTTTTCTTCTTTTGCTCCTTTTTTCCTCCTTTACTGATAGTAAAATACAATCTTTATTATGACCGAAGAACATGAGCAGCGCTAGTGAAATATGTCTATTAAGCAGAAAGGGAAGTTCTGTATTCTTAAGTGAAATGAGAAATAATTAGTCCCTAAGAGTGTTCAAATTCTCATCAGAATAGCCTCAACACATTTCTCTACTTCCTGGCGTGACATTTCTTTCTTCATCTTTCTGTCCGACTCCTGTTCATAGTTGAATCTGTACTGGCTCAGAATCACCTCCTTTGCAAGGACCCTCTTCATGTCCCCAGGCAGTCTGCGTGCCTTTAGTGCTAAGGGCAGATCGCTAACCTTCTCACTTTCTTTGTTTTCCTATCCCTGTCCAGGCTTCTGTAGCTTCTTGGAGGCAACTGCTCAATTTGCTGGTACCCACTATATTCTTGTTAGAAAAGCACTTATTAAAACTGCTTTTCTTTAAGCATCAATATTCAAGATAACAGAAAGCTGATTATTTACTTTGGAATGGATTGCTTTTGTATTTTCTCTGAATTGTTAATTATAAGAATTGGAAAAATATTGTATTTTACAGTATTTTCTGGAATTTCTTTGGCATTGAAGTTTTATCATAATTTAACTATATTTCTATGAGTTTCTTGGGGCTAACCTATCATTTCTAATACTATTTCTAGGGGAAACATATAATTCAAATTCTACCCTGCTGATTTGGAAAGATTTAGACTATAACTTGGTTGTAAACGCAGTGGTCATATGTTTTATTCAATTTTTAAAATTTATTGATTTTAGAGAGAGAGGAAGGGGGCAGAGATGAGAGAGAGAACATCCATTTGTTGTTTCACTTACATATGTATTCGTTAGTTGATTCTTGTGTGCAGCCTGACCGGGGATCAAAAGTGCAGTAACCTTGCTGTATCGGGATGATGCTCTAACTAGCTGAGCTACCCAGCCAGGGCAATGCAGTAGTCCTTAATAATTAAATCAGGGTACCAAGCACACTAACCTTTTAGTAGGAAAAGAAGCAGCCAATCCTCCAGTACTCCTCATCCTTTAGTACCAATAGTGAAAGGGGGCTCCAGGAATGATGTTTTAATGTGCTGTCACTGGCCTATAGTGGAAGGAACCTTTCTATGAAGAGAGGTGATTGTGGGCAAGTCACTGATGTTCTGTGATCCCATCTTCTTCAGTTGTGAAATCAAAAAGTAGAATAAGGTGATTTCAAAGAACACTTCCAGATGCAACAGGCTACATACAGTGTATAAAAGCCAAAATCACTATGTTAACTTGTTATTTTTCATTTCAAGTGTAAGATTTTTTTGTTTTAATAATTGATTCTTCATTCCTCAGACAGACTAATAAAAACCCTAGGCAAAGTGACACGTGACTCCAGCTGGATCGAGACCACAGCCTATTGCTGGAAGTTGGAGCTGCTGGAGCTCTTCCCTTTGTCCACCAGGGGTGCGTCCTCCAGTTCTGTCTTTGTGGTCATTGGCCTTATGCATAACCAACGAACATCTTTGCTGTTACGTATACACCTGCTTTTCACATCCTGAGAACTACTTGTGTTAGTGTGTCTTTTTATAGTCCATTCAAGATGCCGAATCTCCACAAAAATCAATTATTATTCCTTTCTATGTGACCCTTCCCTTGTAAGTGGTGGCCTAATTTGTAACTCTTTCCCAGAATGGCACTCAGGTGCCATGGTTCTGGGGGGTGTTTTTTCTTATAAGAAAAGAACAAACAATTTGAGAGTGCAGTTTTTCCTGATACATGCACACACACTGGGGTGGGGAGGGTTTGTGCCTTCTGTTCTCTGAATGCAGTAAAGGGTTGTCTAGCTGATCTCTATTTCCAGGTAAATTCGTAGCTGACCACAGAAGTCCTCTATAGGGCTCATTGGACTAAGTTCTTTTTTCTTGTATCATCTCATTCCCTTCTCCAACAGTCCTCTAACGCAGATATTACTAGCATTCTCATTGTATAAACAAGAAAACTGAGGGCTGGAGAGGTTGTAACTTGCTCAGGTTCACACAGTCAGTAAGGTATATTCAAAGGGACATCCATTTGACTCTAATTTACGTGTCCCCCTTCTGTGCTCACAGTGTACGAATCCTTGAATCCCAAAGAGTCTCTTTCCCCCTCACAAGTTGACCTTCACCTTCTGTGGGGAGTGTGAGTGCTGGGGCAGGGGGCTGGCTGGGTGTGCAACTTCTCCGCCCCACCTTCAAGATCCACGAATCTCTTCTCTTGGCCAGTGTCTTGCTCCTGACACTTCCTTCCACCACTCCAACTTCTCTTTTTATTACTGTTTATTTTACTTTGAATATATCACCAGTTAAAACTTCCAAGCATCTAGGGAGTGAGAAAATGACTTTTGAGGTGTTGAGTCAAATTTCAGATGCTGGTAGCAGTCTTACAAGAAGAAAGGGACAATGGGAGGATTGGTCAGTGGATTCATGAACACAAATCACATTTTGTGGTTTAATTCTAGACCTTTCCATTCTACAGCAACAACTCTTTCAAAGGTCACCAGTCAGATACAGAATCCTTTCTGCTGTGTGCTAAGCCCTCCACAGTGTGGCACCAATCAACCGCATTTGAACTTGCAGCCTAGGAAACCAAGTGCCAGTTCTTGAAGGTACCCGCCTTTTTATGCCTTTTGTGGTGCCCCACCTCTATCTGTTGTCATCCCACCATCCCACCTATCCCAGATGGCATTTAAGGGGTCATTGTTGTTGTCTTTGAACATTTCTATTTTTGTGTCTTTTTTTATGACATGGATGATGTTTTACCTATGGTTTCAGTAATTAATGTACTTGCCTTGTTTCCCTGATTAAACTATGAACTCTTGGATGACCAGGACTATTTCTGAGTCAACGCCAAGTCTCCAGTGCATAGTACAGGACCTAGTGCTTGCCAAGTGCTCCAGAGCTTGGAGACAGGGATCAAATGAAGAAAAGCCGTATTGTATTGGGTTGGCCAAGAGTTCATTTGGTTTTCTCCCCTAAGATGGTTGTAGTAACAGTTAGCTGTCTTTAACTTTATTTGAAATGATTTTGTTAGATTGTATTGTGACAGCTGTTATATCAGTGTGCATTTTTAAAAAACTTACCGAAATTGGTGAGATTTTGTGTAGCCATTTTGTGCTAGAGATTTTGTGCTAGAGATTCTCAGTGGACAGTGTTCCATGGTTGTTTGGGTATACCAGCTGAAGTTGACAGTGATCAAATCAAGGCATTAATTGAGAACAATCAATGTTATACCACGTGGGAGATAGCTGACATACTCAAATCAATCAAATTCTTGGTGAAAATAAAAAATGTCTTTCATTTTGTGGAAAAAACTAAATGGACTTTTTGGCAAACCCAATAACTTGTGTCTGATTGTGCCCTTATTCCGGGGTCATGCCCCTTTGTTTTCTGTATCTCTCTTTCCTGTTGACTTTGGGTGGAAGGACAGGTGGACAGAGTACAGACAGAAATGATGCTTCTGCTATGTCTCTAAATTTTAGTATCTGGTTTACCTTCACAGGAAAGGTGGCCCTATATCACCCCCAACAGAGACTTATTTTATTTTTTTTCTGTTGTTTTTGCTAGTGGTTTTTAGGAGATATTTTTTTTTCTGGAAAATACCCTAGAGCTCATCACCTATGCATAGTTAGATGAAGAAGTACCATAAGTCATTTTGTAATTATGTAATTCTATATTAAACTAGATAATCTGCAAATTTTTATCTATGGTTTCATGACTAGGTTGAAATCTACCAGAGTCTTTTTAAAAAAAAAAATTCTGGACTCTCAATTTTATTCCATGTATCTATATGTCTATCCTTATGCCAGTACTATACTGTCTTGATTACTGTGGTTTTGCAACAGGTTTTCATTTTTTTTACTTTTCAATTATAGTTGACATTCAATATTTTATCTGGTGTGTAGCATAGTGGCTAGACATTTATATAACTTACAAAGTGATCTCCCTGAAAATTCTAGTAGCCACGTGGCACCACACATAGCTCCTAGGACCTTTGTGGGCTGTGTTTGGAAAAAGCATTGATGATCTCCTACCTTCTCCTCACCGCCTCTGGAGAGTCACATTATTTCTGTCCTCACAGACTTGTTGCCAAGAGAGACTTAATTGGGAAGGCCACATGGTATAGTGACCTTTAGAATCAGACTAAATATAAACTCCAATTCAGCAACTTATGCATATTACTAGGACCCTGTTTCTTACTCTGTATAATGTGCTTATGCAATGAGATAACATGTGTAAACTGACTGACAGACTCAAGTCACTTTAGTGTATAATGAGGGCTCAAGTAATAAAAATTCTCTTCTAATTGGGCTAATATTACTCAGTATGTAAAATGTAAGAAATTCATTGGCTACATTTAAATATTTTTATTTATTTATTTTTAGAGAAGGAAGGGAGGGAGAAAGAGAGAGATAGAAACATCAATGTGCGGTTGCTGGGGGCCATGGCCTACAACCCAGGCATGTGCCCTGACTGGGAATCAAACCTGCGATGCTTTGGTTCGCAGCCCGCACTCAATCCACTGAGCTACCCCAGCCAGGGCCTTCATTGGCTACATTTAAATAGCAATTCATCTGGCCCATCATGAGGCTGAGGAGGACTCGTGTGAGTGTAACACAAACCCTTTAAAACCCAAGTTTATCTTATGAAGATGGTGTTTAAATCTTTTATAAACTTTCCTGGGGGTGCACATGAACCCATAAATGTGCTGTTCTTTCCTATAGAAAGTGTTGGATATCATGAGTTGCTTATTCTTTGTATAGATTACATTTAAAAAATACTATTTAGCAATTTGTTTACCCCTTTTTTAAATTAATATTGTCAGGCAATACCAGTAACCCATTAAGAAGCATAATGATAGGAATCAAAAATTTGAAAAGTACATTTTTTTAAAAAGAGAAAAAAGCTAATTTAATTATCAGGCTAATAACATAAATAATGAGCTTACATACTAAATTCCTTATTTTAGATGCCTTTGAAGGTGAACTTCACACACATTAGTCATGTAATATATTATAGATCAGGGAAACCTAATTTCTTAGATTTAAACCAAATCAGAAACATTTTAAAATTAGTTATCTTACTGTCTAAAAGCAGTATAATACAGAAATGGTATTTATCATTTTCATTTGAAAACTACATATGTTTTCTAAGACTGAAGTGAATTTTTAAGGTAAAATACACAAAACAATCTACCTTAGCTCTTTTACTTGAAAGTTTTGATAATACACCAAAAAATGAGAAAATAGAACTGGTATTAAAGCTAAATTAAAGCAATAGAACCAGGGAGAAGAGCAACTGTGAGAAAATTCTTTTCCCAATCATGATGTAGCAACCTCATTTTAATGCTGGCAAAAATTATTGGCTATCATTAGTTCCAAGCTAAAGTACTTTTTCTTAGAACTGTGCAAGGAGAGGATGCTGGGAAACCATTCCTTAGGGGAACCGGCCAGAGCTGGAGAACTGCACTGAGTGCCCTGCCTCAGGTCATCCTTGGAACAGGGGTGGGGTGCATCCTCTGCTCTGCCTGACCGGCCACCCTGCGTCCAGAATTTAGATAACATATGACTTCTGTGCAGCTCTGACGTGCCCTCTCTCTCTGTGATTTATATAGACATGCCATAGAGGTTTCGAAGGGGAAAGGATACTCTTTAATGAGGATCGTCGCAGAGGACATGAGATGGAATTGGGCTTTTTTTTACAGAAAGAACAAAATCAACAATGATAAGAAGATGGGAAATCTTTCCATCTTGGATATTTGGAAAAAATGTATTTAGAAATGAAAAAGCCATACTTCCATAAAATATAAGAAGCTTTCAGGTCTGAATTAGCGAGCTGAGTGCTGAAAAGCACGCAGTGACAAACAGCTCAGCACCACTGTGCCGGGCCTTGTGGCGGGCCCATGGCACACAGAGGGTTCCCGGCTCCCTGCTTGCGCCCAGGGACACCTGGTGCTCTTTCCATCTCGGTAGAGCTCCTGCCCCAGGTCTCAGAGCTGCGCGTTCCGGCAAAGCTGCACAGTAGGTTATGATTATCTTTAGTTAACCCCATGTATTCTCTTTCCAGAGCCTTCTTTTTTTCCTCCCTTCCTCCTCAACACCCACTGTTCTCTGATGGCTATCTGCCTCTCTCTGGCTTGTCCACCTAACACTGTTCTTATTAGCAATACCATGCCTTGGGCGTTTGGGTATGGGCAAAGCTTTAAGTCCGTGACTCATGTGTGGCAGGTCACTGAGGGAAACAGTGTTGGCTGGTGGGCAGGAGGAGTGTGGGCTTTCCCATCTCTCAGAAAACACCATCTTGGAGCCAGTCAGACATTCAGGGGAATGTTAGGTACCCCCCTGGGGGAAGTCATGGTCTCAGTGGATGCTATGTGTCTCTCTATGTCATGGAATGTTGACGCTGTTCATGCCTCCGGGTGACGTTAACCATCCTCTCGAGTTTGGGCCTTTCCCTCGCAATCCTCTGAGCCTGATGGTGGGAGGGGAAAGCCAAGAGTCTGGAATGGAACTTGTCACCTGCAATGGAACTTGTCACCTGGAACATCCAGTAGTATTCGATAACTAGAGTGCACTTTGTGTGTGAGACCTATTTGATAGCTGAGAGATTTGAATTCAGAATGTTTTCCAGCTCTCCGTCTTGACAGACTGAGATGATTGATGATAAGTGGTGTCTCAGGAGATAAAATGAGCAAGACTAGAACATATGTAGTTTTCCTGACAGGGGACTTTCCAAGGCATTCGAGAAGCATAAATGTGTTTCTTTAGCTGACATTTTTTTTTGGTCTTTCACCCTGACTGACAAATACGAGCCCTCCCAGTCTCCTGGCCTAAGCCCCCCGGGGAGCAAGCCAGCTGTGTGTCTCGGTGACTGTGGCGTGGGTTTAGATCCTGGCTTGCTTTTAAATCAAGTGGAGCTTCAGTTTGTTAATGTCACTGTGGAAACTGGGAAAATTACGTTTGGAAAAGATTTTCTTCTCTATTTAAATGTCTTTTCGCCTTAAAAGTTAAGTTTATTTTAAAAAGAAATATTTTTCAAGCCATATGAAATGAATTCTGACGTTTGCCGTTCTATGACTACTTTGCTGGCGATTAGAGTATCTGCTCTGCTCTTCCAGGGAGACTCCATGAACCGAGGCACAATCTTGGTGGAAAGCTTTGAGACATCAGCTGCATCAGTGAATATTAGCAAGCAAATTCCTTTCAGGGCACCAGTCGTTTTAGGTGTAGCCGGAGAGATGAGCAACAACACTTGTTAATTTGGGGGTTCTCCTAATTACAAATTGAGCTTTCAGTCTTTAAATCAGGAGAATAGTGTACTATCTTATATTAATTTTTGCTTCTGAGTGAAATAAATGAGATTCCTGTTCATCATGTTTCTTGGTTATAATAGTTATTCTCCCTGCCCCCCATACCCCCCAAAAGAGTGCTTTTGTGATATTTTCTCAAGGAGGCTATGGAATTCCTATGGAAACTTTTATATCTTTGTGCATTCATTTACCTAAAAAGCTGTTGGGTGCTTCTATTTTTCTAGGCACTGTGTTAAGTATAGTGGGAAAGAAAGAGGAACTGGGCGCAGATCTGCTTTCAAACTACGTACAGGCCAGGAGGGGGGTAGGACACACACACCCAGGCACATGATACTTGCATAGCCCTTTATTTTATCCTGCAGAGTTGGTTCCTAAGGCAGTTGCTCAATCGATGTTTCTTGGCTGAAAATTAACTAGAGGAGATTGTGAATACCATCTTGTCTAACTAGTCCATGTCACCAATGAGGGAGCAGAGTCAGAAAGGCTAGGCGACACGCCCAAGGCAACACAGCTAATGAGAGGCCGAGCCAAAGATGCGCGATTCTGAGTCTGAGGTGCTCCTGCTTTCTACAGAAGCTGCATTTGTTGCTTCCACTGCACACACATCTGTATTCCAGATTCATAACCCGCCTTAACTCACTGACTTGCCCTGAGGACTGCCCCACTTAAAATTCAGTTAGAAGCTGGGGACTCTGGATTGAGTTAATACAAAGAGATCACACTTGGCTTTTGTACTTAACAAAGTCTCATTTCAAATATGTAACTATTTCCCCTTAGCGTCAATTTTTCCCCTGAATATTACAGTTTTGTCCTCAGAGCTGAAATCGGTAAGAAGATTGAAGGTGTCAGTTTCAGGGCCTTCCAGCCCTGCTACCAAAGCTAATTATTTTTCAGCATTCAAAGGATGTGATTGAAGCAGTCAGTGTGGGAAGAACAGGAGGCAACATCTCAGGAAGTATAAGCATTTGTGATCACTTCCATCTTTTTTTTGTCTTTAATTAAAAATCAGGTTGAAATTATTTCTGGTTTGAAGTCAGTCTTATTCATTGAACAGTTACTGCTGAGTTCTCCAATTTCAACGTATTTCTCTCACAGGCCTCACAGTTGGTTTGATGCTGGACCAATGCATGTGAGATGGATTTCTGGCAGCCAAAGTGCTGAGACCCACCTGGGAGAATGCATTCTATGTATGTGTATATTTTCCTGAAGGCAACACAAGACCTGTATATTTAAAATACATAAAAGCTGCTACAAAGTGCAGCAAAAGTAGAAAGAGGGAAAATCAATACTCTATTAGCTATAACATTACACAGAATTTCCATTCATAGATAAGAGAAAAATCCCCCTGGAGTCCATCTTTTGTTAAAATAAATAGCTGGCTTTGTTTTAAAATCAATTTCCTCCCTTTTACATTTAAGTTCTCAAACCTTTAAAACTGTATACAAAAATGACAGAACAGGAACTAAAATAATTAATACTATCAATAAGTTGCAATTATAGTGTTCTGCAGTTTTTTTTTTAAACCAGTTCTCTAATGCTATCTCTGGTGAGTGAAAAGCAGAACTTAAATGAACACATTAAATTCAGCACAACATTGCTATTGAAGAAGTTAATAAGAGCTACTTTTCTTTCATTGTCAAAAGAAAGTGGCTGTCTAATTAGAGGAAAGAGTGTCCTGAGAATATTGTCAAATTATTGGTTGAATAAGCCTTTGTTTCTTTCTGACTTAACTCGAATTGTCTTCACAGAGAGGGGTGTCGATTTGAGTGTCTGAGGTGTAAGAGAAAAATGCACATCGTTGCATCGCTTTCAATCTACTTCCATTAATTCTATTCTTCTTCCCTCCTGTTCTCTTTGCCCAAAGTGTGCCCTGGATCAGCAGTGACTGCATCGGTGAGAAAGGAGAAGGAGAGGAGACAAACAACTCATGGTCCTTCTTGTCCTGGCCTTTTCAGCCTTGGGAGAAAGCTACCAAAGTAGATCTTCTGAAATTAGTTACAAGCTTCACAGAAACTTAGTAACTGTTTTCAGCATATTTCTGCTTCTGATTTCTACCAGGGCAAATACCTAAGACATATTTGACAATTTGCTTTTAAATAATCACATTTTGTTTTTGTAATATCCTTCCTGTGAATATCTTCCAAAATTTTTAGAAATTGGAGCACAATCTCATAGATGACCCAGCTCTACCTTAGGCCTCAGTTGGGCAATGTAGAAGGCCCTACAGTGTTTGCTAGGAGGTCTTGTAACTGGGCAGTGGTGCACAAGATGGCTGGGTGTGCACTCCTCCCCCTTGCCTGAGCACATTATTTGCACGAGACAAAAAGAGCCCACGATAAGAAACACTTAAAAACAACACAAATGCTTTATGCTGTGAGGGAAAAAATCAGTGAAAATATTCTGAAAGTGCTAATGTTTCATCTTTCTCTTCCAGTGGGGATTTGTTGTTGGGGCCATTGTATCCATTGATTGCTAAAGAAGAGTGCTCAATGGTCTACAAGTTTTCAAGGGCCTATGAAATGTTTGAAATTTAAAATATTTTTGTTGGCTCCTAAATTAAAAACAAAACACATCTTGCAAAATTGAAATAAATTAATATTTAATTTCAATACCTCTAGAATACAACATTATATCAACTAGTCTACTGCAACTCAACCCATAAAGTTGTAGATGATAGCTTATTTTAATATGTTTGCCATATTATGTAGTGGTCTTAAAATTCTCTCTGTGTGTGGAGGGGTGGTAATGGTGGGATGTTTGGGGGTGGGTGGGCATGAAGACGGCATTAGGTGTACAGAGGGGATGAAATTTTGGGTGCAGGGAAAACTTCTTGAAAACTAAGACCAAGGTTAAACTCCATGGTCTTAAATACGATAATTTCTGAGAAACTTGTACACTATTTCCAAAAGTGCTTCTAAAGAACAAATTGTTTTTTTTTAACAAAAATGAAAACTTAATTTTGAAATGATAAATTGGATTAAAGAGAAGTTGTGACATACATTTCAAATTTGAGAATTGGCAGTCAGCATTCCCAGAGCAATGAATTAAAAAATCTACGATCAGCATATGTACTTTTCTTGGAGGAAAACCTGATATACTAAAATTGGAATTTATCAAACAGATATGTTAAGGAGTTGTTTTACCAAATGATTCTTTGTTTTATAAAGGAAATTTCTTGCAAATCAGAGCATTTTAGAGGCATGTACATGCTTGAAGCATTTGTTTACACTGTCTATTTTGGGGTGAGGATGATTATGGAATCATAAAACCCAAATTCAACATGTCTGTCTTAGTACATTTGGGCTGCTGTAACAAAATACCATGAACTGGTGGTTTGTAAACCACAGCAATTTACTTTTCACAGCCTGAAGCCTGGAAGTCCAAGATTAGTGTGCTGTCATGGTCAGGTTCTGGTGAGAGCCCTCTCCCTGGTTCCTAGCTGGTGTTTTTGCTGTGTCCTCGCATGGCAGAGAGGCCAGGGAGCTCTGTGAGGCCCCCTTTAGAAGGCACAAATCCCTCATGACCTAAGCTCTTCCCCAAAACAACTCCTCATACTATCACCTTGGAGATTAGGATTTCAACAAATGAACCTTGGTAGGACATTGTCAGATCATAGTAATGTCTAAAACTGAAACTGAACCCATTGCCATCCTAACTCATAGACCCTTCTCCTCCTACCCTCCATCTCACCTACCTCAGTTCCAGGTACCTTTGTTCACCCAGTTGCTGAGCCAGAAGACTCCCTGTCCTATCTTCCAGTTCTTCCCCTAGCACCTTGCACAGTTACCAGTTAATTCTATTACCTATTGCCTCCTCCATGTGTCTTTACTCTTCACAGGAGATCTTTTTGTTATGTATAGTTATTTTGGCAATCTTTTTTTCCTATGGAAGAATTTTTGCAATGCATCAGATGCTCCAAACATTTATTGTGCATCATCATGTAATAATCATTACAGTTTTCTTGTAATATAGTTTTCCAGACTATGGACCAAGGCAGAGAGATCAGAAAGGATGGAAGGTAGGTGAAGAGATAATAAACTAGGTGCTTCAACTATGGTATCTTGCTTAATTATTACATCTCCTCTTGGGGTAAGAATTATACTCGTTTTCACTAGGGAGGTTAAAGCATGTGCTGATGCTCACACGAGCAGGAAGTAGGCTGTGAAGTCAGACTCGGGAGTGAGGCTGGGCTCTCATTACCCCATTCTTCCTTCACTGTGTTCCCCGATGGGGAAACAAATGCTTACACTGAAGTCTTTTTATTCCTATTCTAATTTTCAGATGTATTTCCACTAGTAAATGAGTTAAATATATTTGATGAGTTTTCTAACTCATCATTTAAAGATGAGCATTTAACTCATCTTTAAATGAGTTAATATATTTGACAGAAATTAAAAGAGTACATGTTTATAGTTAGCAATGGTTCCAATGTAGAGGACTCCAAGGCACTTTGAAGTGACTTTTACTTTTTAAAAGTATTTTCCCTTTATTGCTAGGAAATCTTGCTTCCTCAAAAAGGGCTGTAACAACAACCCTAGAAGTTGCAATTCCTTACACATAATAAAATGTCAATGGGTTTTCAGTGAAAATTTAAAACACAGGTGTTAAATATGTGAAGGCACAGTCATAGTTGCATAGCCTGGAAACTTTCCTTATAAGGTCATCGTGCTGAACTCTGCTACAAAAATGCCCAGATTCCTAACTTTAGGCAACATTAACAAAGCAGAGAACTTACTGACAGTGGAATTGGAATCACATAAATGTAGGTGAAAGCAAAATACCAAGAAGTGGTTTAGCTCACAATAAGTGGTCAAAATTGATCGTTCATGTTTAGTTTAGGGTCCCCGGTAGTGTGTTAAAGAGGACATGCACATAGCAGACTGTTGGTTGTTTAGAAAAACTGGAATTACCTCTTTCACAGGAGGCTACACAGCACTACTGCGGCTGCCACCATGTCACTAGTGATCCCTGAGAGGTTCCAGCATATTTTGTGAGTACTCAACACCAACATCAGTCGGGTGGAAAATAGCTTTTGCTATCACTGCAGTTAAGGGTGTGGGGCAAAGATATGCTCAGTGGCATTGAGGAAAGCAGACATCAGCCTCGCCAAGAGAGCAGGAGGGCTCACAGAGGATGCATCGGAATGCGTGATCACCATGATGCAGAGCCCACACCAGGACAAGATCCCAGACTGGTTCTTGAAGAGGCAGAAGGGTGTGAAGGATGGAAAATACAGCCAGGTTCTGGCCAATGGTCTAGACAACAAACTTAGTGAAGACCTGGAACGGCTGAAGAAAATTCGGGTCCACAGAGCACTACACCACTTCTGGGGTCTTCGTGTGAAGCCAGCGCTCCAAGATTGTGAGCTACCAGGGTCTTACTATTTGTGTGTCTGAGAAGAAATAAATCTGTAGGCCTCATCTGTTAATAGTTTATATACACCTCAATCCCCTAAAAAAAAAAAAAAAGGAAAGAAAAAAGGAAAGAAAAGAAAAGAAAAACTGGAATTAGGGAAAATTTGCCCCTCTTGCAGGTTGAAAGGATCCTGATTTTGGGAGTGCAAAGGTCTGGACCATCTTTGCCATTAACTCACCACATAAAGATGGATAAGTCTCTTACAAACATCCTCAGTTTCCTTTGGGTAAACAGAAGGTTGAGACTAACTCTGGGGCCCCTCCAGCTTTCACATTCTAATATACTGCACACCAAGATTCAAATTTGTTGCGACAGTTCTCTTCACCTCATAAAGAGAAAGATAATAATTCACTTCTTTCCATATTCATGAAGATTAATGTCATAACAGTGTTCAGTCTTCACATTCGTTCTCTTTATGAATTGCAACCCCAGAACGTGTGCTGTGCTAGATTCATGGAAAAACAAATGACTTTCATGCATAATGAGGCTCATATCTTGCTAATCTGTCTTGTATAAACTAAGTCCCTAAGGTATAACAATCATTCTTAACTACACATTTGTTTAGATTTTCTGACATGCAACTGTAGTTATTTAAAAAGAGGCTTATGCTTTTATAAGTCTAGAATAAGACATTGATTTGTTATTATGACTTCTCTGGAAATGATTCCATCTATTTGCAAAACCACAGTTGAACTGAATCACTTTAAATAATATAAATAGGTATCATGAATAAGGTAAAAATTCAACTGCCCCTTAGAACTTGCTTTATTTTCTAGTAAATTTATGTTTATATGTCAATTAAAATGTGAAGTCAAAATTTATTTTATAACTCTGAAAAGAGCTGAGGAGTTGCCATACCTAAGAGGGCAAACTGTAAAACATGAGCTGTGACAACGAAATGCAACTCCCCCCCAATCCGCTCCTCTGGTCTCCATGCTGGATCATTGCAGCTCTCCACAGGGGAGGAGGTGAAAGCTCTTGAGTCCCAGGAAGCCCTGTGGAGGCTGCTTCACAGGATGTTTCTGAGAAGATTTTGTTTGTGAGCTACAAAATTGGATCCATAACAGAGCAAGTCACTGAGGGGAAAAGGAAAGCCAGAGATTTACAGGGCAAACCAAAGTGCCTGCAAATTCTTCATGGAGAGGGAAAGCACTTTATGGAGCCAAACAAAGCAAGAAGTAGAAGATTGGAAAGCAAAAACTTCGAAGTACAACTTGGCCTTATTCAATTTTTAAAATAGATCAATCCCTTTAAATGTTGGGCAACTAAAAATAGAAAGTTCGCATTAGGAAGATGAACCATTAGCAATTGCATTCCAGGAGGGCCAAAGCCGAGTCCCTCAGGTGAGACGCTGGGTGGATTTCCCAGCTTCAGCCCCTCTTGCCTTGCTCCGTCAGGGTCTTCCTTCTTATCTCAGACTCTTTCACATTCTCCCTACTTCCCTATTTTCTTTCTTTCTAAAGAAAAGATTTTATTTATTTGTTTTTAGAGAGGGAGGAAGGGATAAAGAAAGAGACAGAGAGAAACACTGATGTGCAAGAGGACCCCAATTGCAGACACGGCCTGCATGTGCCCTGACTGAGAATTGAACTGGCAATCTTTCAGTTTATTGGATGACACTGAACCCTCTGAGCCACACCACCCAGGGCTCCCTAGTTTTCAATGTTGCTTCCATGAACATTAGTAATAGTTTATAGATTATTAAAGAACTCTTGGTGTCATTTTGCCTTAAGATTTTGACTGCACTTCAGCGATGTTACCACCAAGAGAATCTATTATATCTGATTGTTTTCTTATGAAACTGGCCTTCTTTGTTGGTTTCTTTGACCTCCCCGAGAGAGGAATAGTGAGAGTTAACACTTATTAAGGAGATTATGGTATGCCAGGTACCATAATTTAAATGCATTGTCTTTGAATCATTATAATGTCCTCATGATACTATTATTGTTTCCTTTCTACAGATGGGGAAGCTGAGGTATGAAGCTGGTAAGGAATAGGGCCTGGCTATTCAACTATGCTGCTTTAGACTCTCTCCCTTTCCTCTGACCCTGGCTGCTAGACTTGACTCTTAGCTGTGGCCCCACTTCAGCCTGACTTGCTATTGGAAACTCTTCTCAGTTTTGGTGACTTAGATGTTGACCAAACTACTTGGTTCATGGATCTCATGTACGTTTGGATTTGTTTTTGGATTATTCTCTTTGTTTAGTGATATAGACTTCTCCATGGCTATAAGTAAAAATGACACCATTTTAAGAAATAATGTTTATTCAACTACATATTTTTGCCTGGCTTCAGCTATATGAGGAAGCAAATTTGGGTAGGATCCAATGACCCTGCTCCGAGGGCAGTGTACTGGCAAGAGCATGGTTTCAGAGTTGAGCCGAAAGACTTAGAGTTGACAGTGGGAATTCTGGTTCTACACACTCTGCCTGACTGAGCGCTCTGCGAGGACAGGGAGCGCTACGGTTGTGTTTGCCTCCAGGCCCCCAGCACCAGCATGGTACTCGCCACGTCCTAAGTGCTGAATAAATGTTTATTGAGTGCAGACATGAATTAACGACAAAAAAGGAGAAGGTAGTGATACTGGGCAGATTATGGAGTAGGGTATAAAAACAGGGTTTCTCAGATGTTTGGGCTCTGTTCCTAGCAGCAGATGCTCGGTCTGCTTGATGAGACCCACAAGAAACATAAAAATCCCCACCAGATGGTGGAGCTGAGACCCCAGAGAGACTTCCTCTTCTTGCCGTCTGGTTCAGTAACAGAGAGCAAACTGGTTTGTGGGTAGATGCAACAGTGAGCTGGAAAAGACTAAACAGAGGATTGGTTCAAATTTCCTTCTGCCTTTACTGGAAGCAGAAGATTGAGGCAGGTCTCCTGTAGCTGTTTCTCTGTCTTCCGTTTAGCTTGTTTCTGGACAAGGCTCCCCATTCGCTTCATGTTTCACACAAGCTGAGTCTGTCCACACACACACAAGGTGTAGCTGCAGGCACATTAGTCCCCTTTCTTCCACAGGTAACTCAACGAGTCCCTTTACTGAGGTATTTGGGCATTTTCTTTAACCAGCCTCTATAAACACAAAGGCTGTTCAGCACCCCCACTGCTACCTGTTCCTGCGGTTTGTGGGCTCTCACACTCCTGCTCAGGGATTACACTTTATCTCACATTCGTATCCTCCATACTGAGCACAGTGCCCAGCAAAGTGTTCATACTCAAGAAATGCTTATTGAATGAATAAATAAATTCCTGAGTGACACATGACTTGGACACATATTGACAAGTTCTATAAGGAAAGTGCTTGGCACTATGTGGCTCTGACATACAATGTTTTGCATGCAAATATCTATCAAAGTCTTTATTTTTTCCGACATTTATTAAAAAATAGTTGACCTCCATCATTGTATAAGTTTAAGGCATACAGCATAATGGTTTGATTTACATGTATTGTAAATATATTGAAATAATTACAATAGATTTAGCTAGTGTCTATCTTTTAGATACAATACTGTATCTAACGCCTATCATTAGATTCAATAAAAAGAAAAAAATTCTTCTTGTGGTAAGAATTCTTATTAATGACTTTCCTATACAGCATACAGCAGTGTTAGTTTTAGTCATAATGTTGTACTTTATATTCCTCCGTACTCAGAACTAAAAGTTTGAAATTTTTGACCTCCTCCCACCCTTTGTTTCTGTTAGTAACCACAAGTCTGATCTCTTTTTTCTATGAGTGTTTTTTTTTGTGTGTGTGTTTAGATTCCACATATATGTAAGATAATGCAGTATTTATCTTTCTCTGACTTACTTCCCTGGCATAATGCCTTCAAGTCCCTACATGTTGTTGCAAATGTTAAGGTTTCCTCATTTTTAAAGGTGAATATATATCTCACAAGTTTTTATCCACTCATGCACTGGTGGACGATGAGGCTGCATCCGTGTCTGAGCGATGGTAAGCAATGTTGAACGTGGGGGTGCAGATATGTTTTCCAGTTAGTGTTTCCATTTCCTTTGGTTATATTGCCCGAAATGGAATTGCTGGGTCATGTGGCAGTTCTACTTTGAATTTTTTGAGGATTTTCCATACTACTTTCTCAGTGGCTGTACCAATTTACAACCCCACCACGGTGTATAAGGCTTCTCCTGTCTCCACAACCATGCCAGTGTTTGTGATGCCTTGTCTTTTCGGTGATGGCCGTTGTAACGGGTATGAGGTGATATCTCATTGTAGTTTTAATTTGCATTTCTCTAATGAATAGTGATGGTGAGCATCTTTTCATGTACTTACTGGCTTTTTGTAATCTTTGGAGAAAAGTCTGTTCAGGACCTTTGCCAATTTTCTTTTCTTTTCTTTTACTATTGAGTGTATGAGTTCTTTATATTTTGAATATTAACCCCTTATTAGATATATGGTTTGCAAGTGTATACTTTCCATTTTGTAGGTTTTATTTTCATTTTGGTGATGGTTTCTTCTGCTGTGCAGAAACTTTTTAGTTTGCTGTAGTCCTACTTGTTTATTTGTTATTTTGTTGCTTGTGCTGTAGGTGTAATATCCAAAAAACTTACTATCGAGACCCATGAAAGGAGCTTTATTTCTCTGTTTTCATCTGGGAGTTTAATGGTTTAAGCCTTTAATCCATTTTGTGTTACTTTTGGTGAGTGGTGTAAGTTAGTGGTCAAGTTTCATTCTTTTACATGTCTGTTTTTATGACAATATTATACTGTTTTGATGACTATAGTTTTATAGTATAGCTTGAAATCAGCAAGTACAATGTTTTCTGCTTTGTTCTTTTTCATGATTTCTCTGGCTAGTCATTTCATTGTTCCATATAAATTTTAGGAGTGTTTTTTCTACTTCTTGTAAAAAAATGCCTTTGGAATGTTGATAAGGATTGGATTGAATCTACAATGGCTTTTGGTAATATTGACATGTTAACAATATTAATTCTTCCAATCCATGGAGAGAGGATACCTTTGCATTTCTTTTTGTGTTCTTTGATTTCCTTTACCAGTGTCTTGTACATTTCAGAGTAGAGCTCTTTCACCTCCTTAGTTAAATTTATTCCTCAGTATTTTGTTGTTTTGATGTGATTGTAAATGGGTTTGCTTTCTTTTTTAGTGATTTTGTTGTTAGTGTATAGAAACACTACTGATTTTTGTATGTTAATTTTTTATACTGCAACTTTGCTGATTAGATCTAACAGTTTTTTGGTTGAGTCTTTAGAATTTTCTACACATAAAATCATGTCATCTGTGAATAGAGATAATTTTTCTTCTTCCTTTCCAATTCTGATATATTTTATTTCTTTCTTGTATGATTGCTCTACCTAGGGCTTATGGTACTATGTTGAATTAGAGTAGTGAGAGTGGGCACCCTTGTCAGAGTCTTGATTTTTAATCTATTCTTCATTTTATACTTCCTAAATAGAGTTCTCAGGACTTTTCATTTCTGGTATTTCATGTTTATGGACATATCATTTTGTGTTTGAATAAGGCAAGCACTTAAGTTTTTGACAACCACTTAAATTTTTGAACTACAAATTCTAAAATAAATAGTGAAGATTTTGCATCTCATCTCAAGAAATAAAAATAAGAATCTTGAGGGAAAATCTTGAGTTAATAAGTAGAATGGGCCACTGTGATTCTTTCAAAAATAAAAATATTGAAAATTTTTATTAAAATGGTTTCCCTTGACTTATAATGTTGAAATTATTATACTAAATGTTACTTGTATTATTATTGAAAGAATTATATTTTTCAGTTAATTCAGCCAGGATAATGAATATGGGTGGTTAAATTGCATGCTTGAGGAACTACTATAAAGGACGCATGGACAAGACCAATGGGGAGGGTGGAAACAAGGGAGGGAGGTGGGCTTGGAGGGGGTGGAGGGGAGGGGTGGGGAGAAAATACAGACAACTGTAATTGAACAACAATAAAATAATTTAAAAAATTACATGCTTGAATGTGAAGCCTGCTCTTGGGTATGAAATATAATGGTGAATAGGAATAGAAGAGGTAATTGAAATGCCTCCAAATCTATACATCCAATTTTAATAATTTTTTCAGCATCTCACACTAAGCTTTTTAGCAAGCAGCAGGTAAGCAGAATGGATGGATTGGACAGACAACTTCTCTAGTCCCTGTTCACCTTCCCACAGAAGTCCCAATCTGTAGTACCAAGAGCCCTACAGCAGGAGGCATAAAGAGAAGCAGAGATTCTGGTTAATTCACACTTTGCCCCATCAGCTCCTGGAATAATTGAGAGTCGGCTATAACAAATTTAGTTTTCTTCTCAGGCACAAAAAATGATGGGTATCAACTCTGTATTTTGTGTGTGTGTGTCTCAAAATCATCCTTAATCATAAAGATTTCTTTTCTATTACTTAAAAAATAATCACATAAAGAATAAACCTTTATCTTTTTTGGTCCCATGTACCTTGTATTTTATCTAGAGAAATAAAAATCTTAAGAGCAGTTCAGCAAATGAACAAATAGAACATTTTTTTCTTCTTCATTTCAGTCTGACACTTGGGATGAGTATATTTATCTTTTTTTCAGACTTTTCGCATCTGAGAAATGAAAGAACTAGTTCTGATTCATTACTTCAAATGCATTGGAGATTTACAGCTCTGTCAGGAAAAAATTATATAAAGTAATGAGTATTTGCAATTGTATGCTCCCCTTGCCTTCCATGGAGGAAAAATCTTTCGCTCTCTCTTGGCCTGAGACAGGGGCTCAGTTGTGCTAAATGAGGTGTGTGTGGTGGGCAGTGGGGAGGAGAATGGCAGGGACCGAAAATAGGCCAGATGACTCTGTGCTAGAAAGGAGAGGAGAGGGGAAGGCAGAGAGATTCAAGGGCAGAGGCAGGGAGAGTGGGAGGGATGGAGAGAGAAGTGAGTAAATATGGGGAGGGGTGAGTACGATGAACATCTGCCAGGAGGTGAGGACAGACTTCGGAGGCTCCACGGTGCTCAGCCTGGACCCCAGGAAGCCCAGGTTTATGCAGGTTACACTATTGAACACAGGGTTCAGCATTCATAAGAGTGTGACAATTTTCACAACTAAATATATACAAAATCATAATGACTTTGTTTTTTTTCCCCCTCAGGTCTTTTCTGTAATGTATTTTGCATTATCTTTCATTCTCTTGAGCATAACCAAAACAATGACAGACACGTTGTTTTTATAACATACAGTTCTACTGAGGATGAAATTTAATTTTAATAGTCTGGAATTGGAGTGGTTCCTCTCAGGAACCCGTAGTATAATTTTCCCTTTAACACATTTTATGTATTTATAAATTTTCATTAGTTGAGAAAGCTTCACTGGGAAAATGAACTAAGTCATGGTCTGCACTCTGAGAATATTATTATGCATCAGTATTAATATGACTTTGATACTTTACCAATGTGAATATCTTTTCCATTTTTTTCTTACAGAAACCAGTTTTTTTCAACTGTTCTTTTCTTAAATTTGTAATTATTTTATTGTTGTTCAAGTACAGTTGTCTGCATTTACCCCCCACAACTCACCCAGGCCATCCCCACCTACTTCCCCTGATTGTACCCTCCCTCGGTTTTGTCCATGTGTTCTCTATAGTTGTTCTCGAAAATCCTTCCCCTGTTCCCCCCCATTATCCCTTCCCACCTCCCCTCTGGTTACTCTCAGATTGTTCTTAATTTCAATGTCTCTGGTTATATTTTCATTGCTTGTTTGTTTTGTTGATTAGTTTTCACTTAAAGGTGAGGTCATATGGTATTTACCTTCCACCGCCTGGCTTATTCCACTTAGAATAATGCTTTCCAGTTGCATCCATGCTGTCACAAAAGGTAGGAGCTCCTTCTTTCTTTCTGCTGCATAGAATTCCATTGTGTGAATGTACCATAGTTTTTTTGATCCATTCATTTACTGATGGGCATCTAGGTTGCTTCCAGCACTTGGCTATTGTATTGTGCTGCTATGAACATTGGGGTGCATAGATTCTTATAGATTGGTGTTTCAGGATTCTTAGAATATAATCTCAGCAGTGGATAATGTACATAGAAAATCCTATAGACTCCACCAAAAAACTATTAACCTAATAAATGAATTTTGCAAAACAGCAGGATACAAAGTCAGAATTCAGAAATCAAAGGCATTTTTGTACACCAACAATGAAATATCAGAAACAGAAATTAGAAAAAAATCCCATTTGCTATAGCAACAAGAAAAATAAAGTACCTAGTAATAAACCTAACCAAGGAGGTAGAAGACCTGTACTCAGAAAACTATACAACACTGAAGAAAGAAATTAAGGAAGATACAAACAAGTGGAAGCTTGTACCATGCTCATGGATTGAAAGAATTAACACCATCAAAATGTCCATACTACCCAAAGCAATTTATATATTCAATGCAATCCCTATTAAAGTACCAATGACATCTTTCACAGATATAGAACAAACACTTCAAAAATTTATATGGAACCATAAATGACACCAAATAGCTATAGCAATTTTGAGAAAGAAGAGTAAAGTAAGAGGGATCACAATACCTGATATCAAACTGTAATCAAAACAGCCTGATACTGGCATAAGAACAGACACATAGACCAATGGAACAGAATAGAGAGCCCAGAAAGAAACCCAAGTCTCTATGGTCAACTAATATTTGACAAAGGGTACAGAAGCATAAAATGGAGTAAGAATAGCTTCTTCAACAAATGGTGTTGGGGGACCTGGACAGCTACATGTAAAAAAAAAAAAAAAAGAAACTCAACCACCTGCTTACACCATACACAAAAATAAATTCAAGGTGGATAAAAAACTTAAATATAAGTCATGACACCATAAAAGTCCTAGAGGAAAACATAGGCAGGAAAATCTCAGATATTCCATGCAGCAATATTTTCAACTGATCTTAATATAATTTAAAAAATATGTATTTGTCTTATTTTAAAATCATTTTCTCCTTGTTATTAATTTCATTTTATTCATTAGATATTTTTGCTCCTGCTGGTACCTCACTTTTCATTCCTTTTCGTAGGTTTCTGTGCAATCTAGTAACTTTCCTCCAGGGCACAGCACGGACTTTACATACGGCAGGTGTTCCTGTAGTGACAGTGTGTGGGCTAGTAGAGTTTCCCGCCTGGTTTTAGGGGACAGTGGGTATGATGGCTTCTTGACGTGTCAGCTTGGCTGGGCTAAGCTATAGTCCCT
Source organism: Tonatia bakeri (assembly GCA_004024845.1). NCBI lineage: Eukaryota > Metazoa > Chordata > Mammalia > Chiroptera > Phyllostomidae > Tonatia > Tonatia bakeri. Next base: position 131,108 of record PVIA01002376.1, on the reverse strand, counting down.
AGTTACTCAATCAAACACTAGTTTAGGTGCTATCATGAAGAGATCTTGCAGCTTACAGTCCCTAATAGGTTAACTTTAAGTTAATCAAAAGGAAAATTATCCTGGATGGGTCTAAACTAATCAGGTGAGCCTTTCCAAAGAGGCTTTATCTGGGCTCAGATTCCAACAGCGGCTGCATCTACATGTGCTCTCTCTCTCTCTCTCTCTCTCTCTCCAAGCTTCAGCCTGTGCCTGCTGGGCTCTAGCCTGCTCATGGTCTTTCTTCCTGGCTGCCTATGGACAGGAGCTTCAGCTTGTGTCCATGAGTAACAGCTTGCTCGTGTCTTCCCGTTTTGAAGTCAGCCCTATGGACTTTAAACTTCTCTTACCATCCCTTACAATTGCATAAACCAATTCCTTGGAACAGCCACACCCCCACACTGCACACACCTCTACTGGTTCTTCCTGGGCTGAACTCTGACTGATGAGTAGGTATCTGATTCCTCCTCTTCTATCCCCAGTGACTCTCATCGAGTTTCATTCTCATAAATCTTGGCCACTTTGTTCCTGGAATTCTCAAAGGTTAAAATGCACCCACTTGAAGTATAATTTTAATAGACATATAGGCTTTGGACAAACCAGTGTATCTTGGAAGTTCAATGTTGCCCATTTTACTTCAAATGTTTTCCCTTTTATTATTTAAAAATTTCCCTCTTTACTTTGATGAAAATGAAATAACTGAAAAGCTTTGAGCATATCTGTCCTAGTTTCCCTCTCATGTGTGAGAGTTCAGTGAGCCCAGAAACTAACCATGGACCCAGGGCAGAAAAGACTGCACTGTTGGAGCTACAGACAGCTCGTGAGAGCAGCTTGGCATTGAAGGCTGGTCTTATGTGAGCGTGCTGAGCCAGGAGGGGGGTCATCACATGCTTTCGTGGTCGGGGGGGGGGTCAATGTCCTCTCCAGCCCCCTCATCTGACCTGTGAAGAATCAGGGATAAAGTGAAACGCACAAGGGCACATAATAAGGTCACTAACCTGGGATGAGGTGCAAAGTAAGAAATGTAGATATTGGAGAAAAAAGGAGTTACAGGTAGAACTGATAAGGAGTAGTGTCTTTCGGCCTCTTTGGCTTTTTTCCTTTCCTTCCCTCCCTCCTTCCTTTTCTTTTTCCTTCCTCTCTTGGTTTCTTCTTTTCTTTCTTTTTTCTTCTTCTCTTTCCTTTCATACAGCAGTTATGGTGAAATAAAATAGTGATAAGAGGCATCAGGAAACATTTCTCATTGACAGGTTATTAGAGAGTTGGAAGCTCAAGCCAGGCCTGGGTAGGGTGGGGCTGGGGATCAACATTGGAGGAAAAGAAGCAGGAAGTAGACGGTTTGATCCTACTCTGATTAGGGGCTGGGTTAAAGGAATGTGCTTTTCTGTACTTCTGCTTGTTTTTGTCTCGGGAAGCTGGTAAGAGGAATGCCTCTAACCTGGAAGCACCTTGCTGCAAGGAGCAGAACCACAATGGGGCCCAGATGGAGGTGGGGGAAAGCTGGCTGTCATCCAGAACTGTGTCAAAAGCTAGAGAGAGTTGAGGCCCGTGGGAAGCCTGGCCCAGTTCACCAGGGCTGGAGGGACGCGAGTCCAGGGGCTAGGGCATGATGTACAATTTCCTGGAGTGTCTTCTTGGATGTGTGGCTGGGAAAATGTGGAGGTTGGAGATGAACTGGCCATGGTGCTGGAGGAAGTGGCTGCCATGGGGCTGTCATGACAAAAAGATGGTCTTGCATTCAGGGACTCAGAATCCTGCTCATCTTTTAGACACAGAAAGATATCCTAATTCTGCAGCATAAGCTGGGACCAAAGGAAAGCCTTTTCAACGACATCCTGTTTTACTTAGCCTTAATCCTCTGGCCTTTGCTTTATGGGAGCAAAGTAAATAGAGGACTAGAAGATAACGGAGGATCTAGACTTCTTTGGAGGACTTGTTTAATTTAGCTTGTGGTGAAGAATAATTCTGAGGACCATTATGCTAGAGCAGCAATTTTCAACCTTTTTCATCTCAGGGCACACTGAAACTAATTACTAAAATTCTGAGGCACACCAAAAAATATATTTTCTGTTCATCTGACAAAAAATAGGTATGATTTTGATTCATTGACACCAGATGGCTATTGTTGTGCTTTTTCTTTTTTTGTTTCATTTGACAATCTCAGAGAAAAGAGGTCAGTGCCCCTGACTAAATATTCGGGTATTACATGTTTTAAAAATTCTTGTGGCACACCGCTGAAAGTTGCCGTGCCAGAGACATTTAAGGAAGATTAAGGAGATCATCAAAATGTCCTATCTTAGATATGGCACAGATTTGTAGCCCTTTTAAACCACTGTCAAGAAAATGAAAGGATGTGTCACTAGGTAGCGTTAAATGAAATACATAGAACAAGATGTTTTAATATTAAACTATGTTTTACTTCCAGGAATAGCAAATGATGGAATAATTGTATTATGTACCCCCAAATTATAGCTTATTATAAAATGGTCAGATGCCCCATTGCCTTATGAGAGAAATTTTATTTGAATTATTATGCATTTTTAAATCTCATGAATGATTGGTAGGAGGTGTAGTCCTTTGTAACACAGAGAGCTGCTGACTAGAATTACAGTTCCCATTCAAAGCATGTAAGTGCAATAATTTTGTTTCAATAGTCATAACCTAAGGGCAAATGGGTCATAGGAAGTGACTGAATTGAAAACAAAAACCCAGTAATAATCATGACATATCTGTCCCCTGTGGATGACCTCACTTCTTTTTCCTCAGGACTTGAACTTTCTCAGACATTTACTGTTATATCAAGGTATGCTGATAACAATAATAAGGTGATTAAATATGCCATTAGTTTTTTCACCATCAAAGTATTCTCGGCATGAGAAACATGTTGGTATTCTTTTCTAAATTAAAATATACAGAGGGCAAAAGGATTAGATGGATGTAGTAAATGCTTTGATGGCAAGAAAAATACTATAGATCAGCCAACAATGAGCTTTTAGAGTAAAAACACAATTGCAGCAATAATAAAAACAATGATTTGCAAAGTTACAGGGCATATGTGTGAATCAGAAGAGCTCTTCACAGAAAATAATGGAAACACTATGAATGTTTACTTAAAGCAGCTATTCTGACCTGATACTACTGAACAATTGCCAAAAATGAAAATGTATGTTTGAGCTCATAAAATGAAGATTCTTTTTCAGGAAATTATGTGCCTTCAGAGCAGTAGGACTCTCCGAAGGCTGCTTATTTCTAATGTATTTTTGGAGTTCCCTTGGCTTGGGCCACAATGGCACTCTGAATTCTTAATGTGAGGATTTATATCGACATTAAGTACTCTCCTTGCAGCTGGTAGAAGAGGAACACCTCTCCTGACAGACCTGGATGGCTGATTTGCGTAGGTGTCCTGTGTGTTAACGGTGCACTATGACCTTGTGTGCTTTTCAGGGTCAACACAGGTCTGGAAAGAAGAGTAAGAGCAGGAGCAAGACATGAATGAAGAGGCAAGCACAGGGCCTCCTATCTGGAGATGGCCATTCAGATGCACGGGGAAACAAGGCATGAGATGTGTCAGAATTAAGTCACAGTGATGGAAGAGAAAGACAAGGGAGCTACATCGGGAAGACATAGTGGTATAATGAAAGTTTGGAAACATCCATTAAGCCAAGAAGGATGCCATGAACACATTTGTAAAAGTGCGTGCTTATGTGTGTTTTACGTGTACATTTATTACATAAAGATTTAGTCCTGTATTTTGAATGACTTTACTACATGAAAAGGTAAATCTCCCCTTTTCCTGAAAGGCTTCTGATATTTTGAATTTATCTTTGTTGGCGTTTGGAAGCAGAACCTGGAGTGAGAGAAGAGGGTGGGGTGTGGTGGTAGAGTACTGATGGCGAGGCAGTGTGGGGCAGGGTGCCAACCACACCCCCTTCTTCACCCTTGTGCTTGGAGTTGTTTCTAGTCAACCCTGTCCAGAGACTTCTGACAGAGCTTCCGCAAGACTCGCTGCACCCATTTGGGCCACTCACAATGAGCTGTTTTGGAAAGCAGCCCCTCTTTTTCATTCTATACCATTCTTGCAGCAGGACAAACAATTTTGTAGCATCCACTCCTTACTGACCCGTTCAGCCACCAAATTCTTCCCACAAAGTAGAAGGGAAGGGTTGCTTAATTCAAACTGTTTATTGAATGAATGAATGAATGAGTGGCTTATCTTCTGACTGCTCATTGCATTTAGCCATTTCCAAACTTTTGTTCTAAGATTTCTTCCCCATACTTTTCCTCAGAGGTTCTCTTCTTTTTCTTCCCTGTGTTGAACTTTATAGTATCGTATATATAACTCCCAGTTATATTCTTCAGAATTGTTCTCTCAGACTTCAGATCTGAATTTCTAATCGTTTGTTGTATGGCCTAAAAGTTTTTTTTTTAAAGGATTGTGATTTGTTACCTTTTTCTTTTTGTTTTTATTTTTAAAAAGATTTTATTTGTTTATTTAAAAAGAGGGAAGGAAGCCAGAAAGAGAGAGAGAGACATTGATGTGTGAGAGATATATTGATTGGTTGCCTCTTGCATGCCCCCAACTGGGGACCTGGCCTGCAACCCAGGCATGTGCTCTGACTGGGATCAAACTGGTGACCTTTTGGTTCGCAGGCTGGCCTCAATCCACTGAGTCACACCAGCCAGCGTTCACCTAAAAGTTTTTAAAACTCAACGTGTCCACATGGAATTAATTTCCTTCCTTAAGTCTGAGCTTTCTTCTTTTTTTTGTACCGTATCTTAAACTTTATGATCTTACCTTCCCCTTTATTCACCCAATCTAGAATTTATGTTGTTGTCTCTTAATTCCTGCATCTAGTTAGTCTAGAAACCACATTCATTTAGTCTCTTCAGGATTTCTTGACTCATTTCCTTTTTGCCATTCCTGTGGATACCACCCAGGTTCAGAACCTCATTATATCTACCTAAGTCTTTTGAATTGCTTTCTAAAACATCCATGGTCACGTCATCTTCCACCTGAAGTACTTAGTAGAGAAGCATTAAGATAGAACTTGTCTCTGGCCCTCTGACTCTCTGAAAGTTCCAAAAGAATCCACCCTTTAAGGGTGAGTCAGGCTTTTCATTTGAAGATGTTCTGTAAAATGTACAACTGAAAATCCTTTAAAAATTCAGTGTATTCTAGACATGGAAATGCTTCTGACTTGATTCAGCAATGACCTAATTGTCTTGGTGAGAGCTATTTATATGTTGAAAAGAATTCCTTCAGGTCTTCTCCTTCCCATAATGAAATTTTTAAGGGCAAGATTCAAAAATCGAGGTCAGCCCACAAAGGCATCATTTGCTATGGTAGCAGATGGAGGTTTTAGCCAGGTTGACTGTGAAGTTTAAATATCTTTTTCATTTAAAAACTAGTTAAAGTTAATTAACTTGTTTTTCTAGACAGACCATTGGGCTATCTCCTTCTGCTTTTATAATATGTGATGCTTTTTGTCTATTCTTCTCTGTCGTCACCTTGGTACCCTTCACTTCATTGACGTTTTCTCCTTTATAGGGCTTCCTAGCACAGATTAGCTTTCAAAACATTTTGTTTCAATAAATTAAAATATTGAATTGAATTGTCTAGTTATATGAATGTGTCTGTGTTTTAATTTTAAGGATATGATACACATATGCACAACTTATTTCAGCAAGTCAGCCGGGCACCTCACCCCTAAACCGACAGTCAAGAAAAAAAGTTTGCTTTGTGCCTAGTAGAGAATAGACTTTTTTTTTTAAATGAAGGGCATTTTGGTTTTGATAAAGGGCTTGCTTTTCTTTGATAATTGAAAACAGAAACTTAAAAATAGTAAGGGAATTGATTTTTAAAAGGAAGAAGTTGTAGGATTCCGAGCAGAGAAAGTTAATTCCTGCTATAAAATTTGGTTTCAGGTGTGTGAGGCACAGAAACAGGAATGTTTGTAAAGTTTCCTCAAGTACTTGAGAGCCCCTAAGTGGAGTGTGATTGAGGAAGCAAACCACCAGGCCACCACCTCTGCTCTTCATTAAGCATGTAAAACTGCCCTTGCTTAGTCCAAGGCGTGAGGATGCATGTCTTCTCACAGAATTACGACTGTTGATGCTTGCAGACTCAGAAGATTATACACTTTATCAAGCCGAATTATAGATTTATCCCATTTTAAACCTATCAGATACCAAAACCTGATTTTACAAAACAAGAAAATTAAGTTAATAGTTTGTTTTAAAAATGATTTACCATAACAGTATTTAAAATTTAAACTCCCCGACCATATTGCAAATGTGCTATATTTCCATAGTTGCAACTACCCAGGACTCTCAGAACTTAGCATAGATTAAGGAGAATCTCTGGTAGTGCGTGTGAACTTGCATGAGCTCACTTCTGTGTAATACTGATCCTCACTTTTTGCACACATCTTGCAGCACCTTTCCACCTGACTGGGCCACGTGACTTGGCTTTGGCCAGTTGCAAATATGATGCAAGCAAGGGGTAAAAAAAATCTTGTGTGACTGTGTTTGTTTTCTCTTAACACCTTTGCTTTGTCATGAGAATGAGCACAAACTAGCTGGTTGGAATGATAGAAGACACACTGAGGCAGGGCCAAATTGCCCCAATTATGTAAGCGGAGGCCACCCAAGATCAGCCAGCTCCTGGCTGAACCAGCCCACAGATAGGAGGAGGACAGCCACACTGGGGGCATGGCCAAGCCTGACTGAGCTCAGCTTGAATCAACTGAACCCTGTAGACTCATGAGCTAAATAGATGTTTACTATTGTCTGCCACTGAGAATTCGTGGTTGTTATGCAGCATTATTGGGGCAGCAGATAATCAATACTGCGAAGTTTGTGTTACTAACCATGTTTTTATAGATGAGGAAAATGAGGCTCAGAAATGTTAATTGATGTGTCTAAAGTCACAGAAGTAAGTGGCTAGGCCGTGGCTTGGTCCAAGCCCTCCTACCTCCTTTTGAATTACAATGAGTGAGGAGTACAGCCAGGGAGGTGACATGATAAATTTATAATCTTTAAAATAGGAAGCTTAGGCTCCCCTTGCCCCCAGTGCTGATCCATTAAAAACATGGTCAAATAGGAAAATAAACCTAGTAGTAGATTGGTTTTGAGGAAAGTAAAGCCATTAAAAATGTATTTCTTGCATTTACTAAAATTGTTTTTCTTTTTATGTATTTTAAGCTGAAATTGCTCCTCACTCAAGTACTCATCCCTTTCTATTTATATGATATATGCCATGAAGACTATGTAAACTCTTATCTTTCTTAGACAAACAAATAAAAATATTATATAGTTTTCTCTGTTGGCATAAATGAGCAGATTAAGCATAAGTATGAGATTCAGCATATCTCTATTTCCCCAACATAAAAAAATAGTGCATTTGACCACTTTTTTGTGTTTTAGTATACTTTTGTCAACAATCTTTTATTATATAAAAAACCCATTTCTACTCCTTATAGAAGTTTTAAAATCGTTCCACAGCTGAGTGGAACCCTAAACAGAGCTATCTTAGTGTGATGAAGCAGAAAACGATTGCTTCTTAACAAGACTGGTATACGGTGACAAACAGCTCATAAAAATCCCATCTGCCACAAAATGCCTCTATTTTAGTTGTCTTGGTATCTAAATAGCATATTTCCTATTTCTTTTCAGAAACAACAGAGAAAAAATATAAAGCCTTCCCCACCATTAACTTGTCCTCTGACAAGAAAATACTTGGCCCTTAATGTACTGACATGGCTCGTTCACAGGACCGCATGTGCCTGGTGACGCCCTTCAGACTTGCAGGGTTTTGGCTCCCCCTTCCACCTTCACTACAGGCCCCACCAGGGCTGTGCAGTAATGACCTTCTGTATCCGATGTTTTAACAGCAGAGAAGGGCCTGTGTACCAAGTGGCTTGAGGTTTTCTTTAGTAAAAACAGCACAGCTCCAGAGTTTTCAGAGCAAAGAAATGGGACCATTTCCTTTTAAAACATTTAAGCTCAAGTAATTTGATAACATTTAAAATGAAATTTTGGTGTATTTTCTAAAACTGAACCATTTACCTTACTAAAGGTAAGTTTTCTAAAACTGACCATTTACCTTTGTACAGAAAATTAATGTGCTAGAACTTTCAACAACTTTTCAGAGTGCTATATATCTATAGGTGGTCTAGGATGACTTTTAGAATGTAAATATATTACTTTGTGAAAGTAATAAACTAACTCCTTCAGTTAGGATATAAAATATGATATACACTAACTTATTCAAAGACATTTGCTTTTAAAGGAAGCTGGGAATTTTTCTTGGAAAGGGTCAATGAACATTGATGTTTAAATACATTTAACTTTCAAGCAGAATGTAGTGGAGTTCTCTGGTTTGAAGATATGACTAGCTTTCGTGAATTGGCTGTAACTTGGCTCTCATTTTACTTGGTATGAGGTGGAATTTTATTTTAAATGACATCACACACTTGATTTCTGTTGACTGATTACTGTGCCACTGACTCTTGCGTAATCTCCATTATGCTTGTAGAGAATCTCTGCGGGGGTGGGGGGTGGGGGGGTGGGGGCGGGGCATAGTAGCCCTATACAGAGGTGGGTATGTAGGCTGGGAGAAGTGGCGGTCGCACTGAGGTCAGGTGGCTGGTCAGTGGTGGAACTCCTGGCGGCCCCACCCTCCCGAGCTCTGGCTTTCCAGGAGGTCTGGGCAGAATCCAAGACAGACTGAGCTGTGAGGCTCTAGAACAGGGACCATTTTCCCTTGCGTGCGTCACTGGTGCAGAGCCCTCCATTCACACGGTCAAATTGTGGTCCACTCAGGCCTGATGAACTTTGCAGACCTAACCCTGAAGACTACCTGAGACTCTTTCTTGCCAGGCACTGTTGCTGGCATTGGCGGTAAGATGCTAATGAAGCAGAAAAGGTGCCCACTCTCACGAAGCTAACAACTTCATGGGAGGAGGGAAATGATAAACACAATGCGGGAAACGACAAGGGCTATGAAATGGAGAGGGGGGGTGATGGTGAGGAGGGGAGGTTGCCACTTCACGGCGAATACAGTCGAGGAAAGCCTCTCAGAGGTAATAGTGAACTGAGACTGAGAATAGTGGAGGAGCTTGCCCTGTGTCGCGCTCAGGGTGGAGGGTCCAGTTGAAAGAGACAACACGAAACAACGTGTTAAGAGTATAATCAATATTTATAAAAGAGCCAAAGAATGCCAGTCCCGGGAAAGACTGGTCATCATCTAGTCCCCCACCCCCCTTTAGGCAGGATCAAGTCCGCCCTGTTTCATACTGCTCACGAGAAAACTAAGGCTGCATGCCTAGTCAAAGGAGGGGCCAGGAGCTGACCCCGGTGTCCTGAGGCAGCACAACACTTCTCCTTCCGTGGCGCCGCACCGCCACCACTACTGTCCTTTCCTGGTCACTTTCTCTGTGCGCAGCACCACGTTAAAAATGCACCTCCCCTTTCTCACCAACACTTTATAGTGCCCTATGAGTTTAGCATTATCCTGCCTATTTTAATTCTTAGCAAAAAAAAAAAAAAAAAGAGGCTTGAAGAAGTTTAGTAATGTCACATAGTTCTAGTAAGTTTCAGAGCTTGAATTTGATGCTTCTTCTGTTCAACTTCAAAGCCTCTTACTATAGGACTACACGGTCTAGTTCAGGTACTTTTATGTGTCTCTAAATGTAGGAAGTTCTGTTACACATTTTATATTTTATTAGGTGAAAAAGTATGTCTGGAAATAACTTCAACCTTGTGGAGTAATCAGAGTGTGAAAAAAATGATGATTGAAGAAAGAAATATAAAATGAAAAGAATTATTAAAATGAACTTTTTAATAGCTACTAAATAGTTAAAAGAAGCCAAGCTATAAAATACAAATATATCAAATCTGTTCAGTATAGTACATGTTTTGATACAGAATATTGAGTTAGCCTTGCCACAATCATTATACTATAACTTGTAAAATAAGTGCTCTGCACACTGAAAAAGAAACCAGAAGTTATTAGATGACTATGGTATGACTATAAATGGGGGGGGGGGTGCTCATTGGAAAGGAATGAGCACTGGTAAAAGATGCTTATTTTTCCAAGAAGCACCATATGTTCACCAAAATATATCCAGCTATTCCACGTGTGATGTTTCTTATTTAAAAGAAATGAGAGGTATTTCGGTACACAGAGCTCCAATTCCCGCTAAAGATAGTCTCTTTTGCTATAAGAATCTGGCCTATATTTTTTATTTGTTAGCAGATTTCAGCTGCAATAGTAGCTGCCTCGGAGGAAAGAATGAGCAGCTGCGGGTCTCTATAATTTTTAATGACATAATGGTAAAGGATACACAATGTATCCATGTCTTTGATGTGTTCCGACCTCAGACTTTATTCCAGTTCTTTAAAATGGAAAGTATCATAGGCCAAGACTGTTCAAAAAGGAGGCGTAAGTAAATACCAACACCAATCATGGCAGTTCGTGTGCTAACAGCGCTGGCTGCTCGGAAACCATCACAGTTCAGAAGCCTGTGTGTGTAGCCTCTGTGTCAGAGGACGCGGTAGACCTTTCCAGGTTTCCTTCCCAGTCACTCCCACCCCCAAGCGCCTCTTTCCCTCCTCCTCCCTTTTCGGCGTGTGAAGGCATATTGTCCTAATTTCCTTTGTAATGAGCATAGGACCACAGAATATGAAAACCATTCTTTTAAAGAAATAAGGGCCATCAGATTTTCCTCCTCATTCCTTTTCTCTGTCTGCTGGCTTCCATTCTAGTCTGATTCTATGTTTCATCTACCATTGGAAATGATAGGTAGATTTGGAAATGCAAATTCTTTTTCAGATGCTGTCATTCTTTATCTTGATGGGTTTCTTTGGTGATGTAAAGATAAAGACGATAGTTCCATTCTACAACTCAATGTGTAATAGGGGACAGAAGCATATCAACGTATTACATCTCTTATTGGCCCCAAGTATTATTAATTGCCTTATTATATTGCAATACTCTTATGGTATATTTCTGCCCAGGTTATATGAGTGAGGCAGAAAAGTGTTCAAGTGGAAAAGAATGAGGCTTATTTTATGCCCATAGATGTGACTTCCTCGCATGTTCTATAAATGGCAAGAGTTCCCTTCACGTGGTGACAGAGATGCAAACTGACAGCAGGTGTTTCAGGTGTGTGGAAAAGGATGAAAAACAGATCACACTGAATTAATGAAATGAATTTTTGGCTTTGACACTTCTCTGACAGGAAGGAAACGGTACTGAATGAACATAAACATTCTGCTACATGCAAAATAAGGTGTACAGTGCTGTCTAAATTCTCACTTTCCCCCGTTGTAGGGACTTCTGGGTCTCTGGCGATGACACCTAACAGAAGTTCTTACTTCACTTAGGGTGAGGTCTATGCAAATTCAGAGGTAAAAGGCAGTAAGAAAACCACTAGAAGACTGTTTTTAGGGTTTTTTTTGGGCTTTATAACTAGGCAATGGTTGTCTTGATAGAAAAAAAAAGTTCAGCCTGCCTGGAGATGTTTAATAGCTTTAGGCTGTTTGAGGTGAATTCAAACAACTTGAAGTAGTAAGGTCTTTTTTTACCTTCCATTCCTTCTCTATTGGTGTTCCAATTAAGGATCTTAAAAGTTTTACTTATTTACTTATTTTAGAGAGAAGGGAAGGGAGGCAGAAAGAACTGGGACTTGAACCAGTGACCTTTCATTTTATGGGGTGACGCCCAACCAACTGAGCCACACCAGTTGAGGTCCAAGTAAGGGCTTTTTAACCTTCCTGCTATGTACAATGGAATGTGCCATAATTTTTTCTTTTCCTCATGCCACCCCTTTCTTTTCCAGAATGAAGGACAAATAAACAACCACCCAGAATTCAAACACAGGTGGCTCTCATGAGAGCGTGTAAATCAGAGAAGGGAGGTGTCCCTTCCCGAGAGGATCCCTGAGTAGTGGGGATGCTGCATAAACAGATGCAAAACAGAAAACAGTGAGCTGCTTAGGACAAGCCCTATGGGAGCAGCTGGGAAATTTCACGTGACATTTAGTTTCAACTGGGAAAAGTGCTAAAGCTGATAAAAATGTTTAGTTTAGCTTTCATTTTCTCTTTTCACAGATGAAGACATGACCTAGTATGCTTGAAGCTATTTAAGACTTAGGCAATGTCCATAGAGGTGGCAGTGTGGAAAGGTGTCACAGTCAAGGTTATTTGGATGCAAGTGACACAAACAGACACTGGGCAAAAAGAGAATGTTTTTGGAAGATGGAGCAGCAGGAATACTGGCAAATTAAGTTCAGAGCAGCCAAAGGACTGAGGGAGCTCCAGGAATCCATGGAGCAGGGAGTCCTCTTTGGCCCCAGCAAAAAACTGCTGCCAAAATGAACGAGGGTCAAGGGTCAAGTTCCTGGGAGGGACATCTGATTGGCTCATATGGTCATACCCCTTCTTCCTTTTGCCTCATGGTTAATGCCAGCTGCGTTCCTTAATTAGGGATCTTATCCCAATGTATCCCAAAGGAGGAGAGATAATTTCCTAAAAGAACAACAGTTTGTTATTACTAAAAGAAGGGAGGACTTCATGCTCATCTGCCCAAAGATAGAGTTGTCCACTGCACAGAGTAATGCCCTATTGATTTTATGCCATATATTCTATGGCTTTTAGTTCCTATAGTTTTAATCCATATAGTTTGTCAGGAGAAGGGCAGGGTACAGGGAGAGGACGAGAACATACTCTTGTCACTGCATAGTGTGTAGAGCCCGATGTGGAACAGGTGGCCCGTGTGGGCACTGGGTATCGATGGTTATGCTCTCAAACCTCTGGTCTATAACAGTCAGCTAAGACACTAAGTTTTAATCCACAGGAAGTATCATGGCATTGACTTTTCTCCTAATGGGGAAATCTGTCTTAGCTGGCCTCCAAGTTTTAAGATTTTCTTTTTACCAAATGGGAGAAGTGAACATAATTTCCCTCCTTGTCAAGAAATGGGACAGAACACAAAAGTAATTTAACAGGACCTCCCCCCGCCCCGACCTCCCCCACCAAGAGCAGAGCCACAGCTTCACAAACCAGAGAGATCCAAGTCCCCAGAAAGAGCGGTAATTAGTGTTAGGTCTGTCTTGCAGAGCACTGGGAGGGAAGGAGAGCCTCCCTAACAATATCGCTGATAAATACCATGTACTTACCATTGCAAACATAAAGACTTCTAATTTTGTACAGATAGTGACCAAGGGCCAGGAGTGAGGTTCGAATATCCTAGAGCAGGCCAACAAATGACAAGTGCTGAAAAGAGGCTTAGCAAAACCAGAGCAGAAAAAAAGAGGAGAAACCTGGAACATTTTGTCGTGGAGACAGTTTGACTAAGGCAGCTGGATAAGAGCTTTTGTGGTCTGAGAAGTAGGCATTAATTTACTAGCATCTGTCCCTGTAGTGTTTATAATTTACTGCATTTAATTTTACATGAATTAACTGCGTGTAAAGAGTTTGAGATGTACATTCTATAGTAGTGGCTCAGTCTACCCCTGGTTAGCTTTCCGCTGTTTTCAGACAATTCCTGGCGGAGCTGAGAAGAAATTGGCAGATCTCTGAATGGTTCCAGAGGGTTCTGCACTGTCACTTAATGAGGAAGGAGAAAACTAGGAGCTGCAACTGCAAGACAGAACCTGCTTGCAGAAAACATAGGTGTGACACAGATAGGACAAGATTAGCAGAACCTCTGGGCTTTGACATAACTGGGCTTAAACCCTGGCTGTGCCATTTCCTAGCAATTGGACCTTGGAAAACTCATTTACTCTCCACGTCTTGCTTTCTTCATGTGAAATAAAGGTATGATGAGAGAGTTCGTATGCTGTGGGGACTCTTGGGATCAGGTGTATAAAGTGGTTGGCACAGCCCCTGCACGGAATAAGATCTCAGTGTGTGTTAGCTTGTGGTTTTATACAGAGGCAAGAATCTGGCCATTTACAGAGCTTTGGCTGTAGAACTGGAGGGTGCTTAGATTACCGATCATGTACATCACGTGGGTAATAAAGTGACCATCGGTGTGTTAACATGAATTTGTGGGAAGCGCCTTGTGAGCTCAGTGCCTGACTTGTGTGATTTGTCTGCACCAAATTCTAATACAATCCTAGGTTGCATTCATGCAAGCATGATGTCCGGACTATAAGGGGATATTTCCTCCACTGTACTTGACTCTCATTAATGAAGTCTGTGGCATTACAAACAGTTCAGTGGGTAGAGTGCATTTTAGGGAGGTCTCTGAGAGAACATGTTGACAGAATTGGTAGAGGGCCTGGCTATTCATGCCAAATGAGAAATGTTTGGAGGAAAAGGATTAGTTGGAGTATTTGAGACTAAAAGGAGATTTGATTTGTCTTCAGTGCTGAAGGGTTTGTCATGAAAGAGAGATTTGCCTGGCTGTGGAGGCTGGAAATGACAGGGAAGTAGATTTTGGCCCAGAAGGAGGAGTCTAATATTAGAGCTACTCTAAGTTCCGATGGTCCTCTCTATGAGCCGATAGGGCTCCTGTTTCTGGAAGTAGTCTGCGACACACTGCTTAGGGCTGCTTAGAAAGGTATTTTCACTTAGAGTGGACGTTATTAAGCAGATAACAACTTGATAGGCTGCTTCAGCTTTTTGACTCCAAAGTTTAGTAAACTCCTGTAAGGGCGGAAAGAAAACAGTGACAGTCATTAAGCTAGAGGAATCCTCATGCTTCTTAAACCAGAGAGCTTTCTGCAAAAGAGGACCTCCTTCCTCTGGATCTCCGGGATCAGGGTCCCTGTACCCATTTGTGGAAAGGTGTGACTAGACAGTTAGAGGCTCTGAGCACCAGGTGCTTAGAGCAGAATAAAGACTTCTGAGAGAAGGCGGCTACACTCTTCTCATTGCATCCTATTGCTTGTCAGGCTTCCTTTGTTACTGTTGACTTCTGAAGTCAGGTGCACCCATGACGTTAGGGTTAAGATTCTTGACAACTGGATCAAGCTTGGAAGGAACCCCACAAAGTCATATTTAGCCTATTCTCGACATTTCTTAACAACCATGGAACATATCATGTTTTTAAAATAGCTACAGAAGACTTGGGAGAGCTTGCTGAACACCACTCTATCTTACCTGGGAAGAAGAAAGGGGAGGGGCTGAAGAGCAAACCACCTTCCAGGGCAAGCAGGCACGGCGTTCTGGAGACCAGCTCTGGGGACAGTCTGCGAAAACTGCTCATAAAATGGCTCATGTTCCTCAACTCTCAAATAGGCACAATAACAGCACCCAATTTCTAGGTTTGTTCTAAGACTGATTAAGGCAATACATAATAAAGTGCTTAGCACAGAGCCTAGTCTATTGCAAGCTGTCGATGAACATTACTTATTGTAATGAGCTTTCAGCCTCTTCCCCTGCTCTGTCATGGTAAGAATGACACAGATGGTCAACAATTTTAATACAATTTCAAATACTTATTACTTTTATCAATCACTTTTTAATTAGTTGGGCAGGAATTCATTCAGAATCTGGCAATCTTTCTTTCTGGAAGTATTTACTAAATGTTAGTTCATTTCTAGACCTCTTAGAGCTCTTCTTAGTCTTTGACGTCTTTATTAAATTTTAGCACTCCAAATGGTAAATGCTAAGCAGATTTATTTGCAGACTTTCCTGGAGTGTGCATTCAAGTTTAGAGTTAAGCTGTCTAAGATAATTATTGAGAATTAGCTACAAATTATTAAAGCTACAACAGTTATAAATAGTCACCCTGATAATTAGTCATGTAAACCTGCACATAAAGTACCTTAAGAATTTCATATATTCTTAAACACTTATACTACAGTGGGGAAGGAAAACACTGGGTTTATTTAATAACTATATATTGAAAAATTTGTATCAGAGACCTTTTCTTACAAGACTAATAGAAAAGGGGTCCAGCGGATTCTAATTATATTATGTTAAACATTTCTTACTTCCTCTCAGTAATGTAAATTACATCTTGTAAATGTTACTCAGCAACTGTTCTTTAGCCCTTACATTCATTATATACTTAATTATTACAGGAGGACATATTTTACAGCCAAATGGAAATCTTAAGAACTGCTACAAATTATGTTATATTATATTAAAAAATTGATTATTGCAATACTATAATTTCTAACCTTTCATCAAAAAGAATAAAGCCATACTCAAGCCTAGTTTAAAAAATCTATAATCAAGCAACATGAGGAATTAAAGACAAAAATTGACTGTTATGATATTTCATGTCCAAATTTACTTTATGACTGACCTGTCTTGTGATGGGCATTAAGAATGTGCCTTGGGATTACACACACAAAAGTTCATAAATATGCTGGAACAGGGGAAGATACCATAATTAAATCATAGTAAGTAACATGGATATTGGGTTAGTATTTGAATGAATAAAACATTCTTACTGTGTAGGTTGCTATGTTGACTTTTCCATGATATTCAAAAGGTTGAGATTCAGCAAATGGAATATGTATGAAAGTAGCTTTTTAGAAAAGTAGCTTTTTCTAAAACCCATGCTCATAGTGAACATGAACTTGTTATTAGGAAGGTATAACATGCAAGAAAGCTACATATCCATTTGTTAAATATTTAAATATTTTTAATATTTAAGTTTTCTGTTATATAGCACAATGTTAATTTCTTTAGTGAGAGTTCCAAAATATTATTCTGATCAAGTTTCACTGATGTTATGTTTTTTAATTGATTTTTTAAATGCCAATTTAAAAAACAGATATTGCCTCATCTATTAAGAAACTGAAATAACTACTTTAATATTTAATCTTTATGATGTTTGGGAGTCCTTTAATCTTCAGGCAAAGCAATTTTGTTGACATCAAATTTATTAATAATTGAATTTTTCTTCTAGACTTGAGAGCCTTCACTGTGAACTGCTGTTACATAGAAACTGATTCAAACCACCAAATGGATTATCAACATTCAAACTATAAACCTTAGCTGGAATTTTAATATCTACATATTACTTTCGATAATTTCTGTGATTATTTATATCCATATTGATTAGGTGATTTATCCCCAGTGGTTTAGATGGTCCCCAGAGCAGCTTTTCCTTTCTGTTTTTCAGAGGACGGCCCTGGCATCTGCCTGAGTCACCTGGTCTTGATGCCTCCTCTCCTTCCCCCCTCCCACTCCCGCCACAAAAGCACGAAGTCCTTGTACTTACTACCTCAGCATCTCTTGAAAACATCCATTTCTTCCCGTCTTCTCTACCGCTCTCTGGGTCTGAACCACTGCGATCTTTCAGTTTCTGCAGTGGTCTCCCTTCCTCCAGGCTCAGTCCCTTCCAAGCCGTTCTCCTTACTGTAGTTGGGATGTTTCCAGATACAAACCCACTCACAGTGTTTTATCCACTTCTCAATTTCGAGTTCCTTCCACACCCTGTAGATGGCTTAACTGACACTCTGGCCTCTCAGTAGCTTGGCCATCTCATCCCCAGTGAATATTTCTTTCACTCCATCTCAGCTATGCATTCTCTCCACTGGTCCAATTTTAAAATCAAAATTTAAAAATAAATTCACACATTCTATTCTCTGAGCAATGTCTTATCTTTCCTTTTTACCTCCTCAGTCACTCGTGGAAACAATTCTCTAACGACCCTAAAAGCTTTAATCCATTTTTTCTCTATTCCTCAGTCTCCTTTTATTTTCATTCCTCTCCTCTTTATCCACTTTGAATCCATGATAATTTTACTTATATAATTTTTTTGTGTAATTGAATTGTTATACTATCCCCTGGCAAATCCACACCCTGGGAGGGTCCAGCCTCCTACTGTCTCCATGCACGTGTTTCCACAGCCAGGTATTGCTCCATGACAGGCAGTTTGGAAAAAGGGTAACCTCACGACCAACACCCCTGATGCACGCTCAGCACCGACGCACTATCCTACTGCTTGCTTCTCTCTAGCCAGCTCATTCTTTAATTTGACATGTGGACTCTCATCTTCTCATTTCTTGAACTTATTATGCTGAAGATTTTGCTTCAAATTCATTGGGAAAACAAAAATCAATGAAGGAGAACTTCATCAGCCTTTTCTCCCGAATGTCTATGTCTGTATCATTTTCTTTTTTTCCTGAAATGGAAGTTTGTTTCTCCTTCTCTCGTGTAATTATTGTTTCACATGTGCTGTGAGCTCTTTTCTCTCTAGTCTTATCAAAGACCCTGTCCTTTGGGTCTTTTCCTCTTTTTTTTTTTTTTCCGTAATATCAATCTTTCCCTCTCATTTTGTTCATTTTCATTCATTTACAAACACACTCAGCACCCCCATTTCAAATAAACCCTCCCATATACTGCCTTAGCTGCAAACTATTTTCCTTTGCTTTTTAGAGCCAAACTCTCCAAAGAGTTGTTTCTACATGCTCTCTCCAATTCTCATTTTCCATTTAGTGCTTTTTAAAATTCTCAATTAAAAAAAAATTATGGTGTGCCAGGCACTATTCTAGTGTGTTACATGCATTAGCCCATCTAAACCCAAACTGCCCTATTAGATAGAAAATATTACTAACTAAAATTTACAAATAAGGGGGACTGGGGCAGAGTGGCATGATAAAGACTTGAACTCGGGCAGAACAGCCCTGAGACTGCGCTGTTAATCATGATCCTTCCTGCCTCTCTAGACACAGAACATGTGTAGAAGGTCTCTTCCCAGACCCAACCTCTCCCTCCACTCCCAGAGGCCACCCTTATCATTATTTTGGTGAGTATCCTTTCAGTTTATTCTTTGATACTTTAAGGCATCTCTATCTATTTTTAAATGAAATTTAAAATTTTTAATGTATTTTCAATATTTACATAAATAAACATAAATTGATCATATTTCATACAGCCTCTTGCTTTTGTCATTCAGTATTATTTTTTGGAGATCTATTCATGTTGGTCTATAGTTCTAATTATTTCAGCTTCTGTAGTATTCTATTGCATATATATATATATCTCGCTATTTATTCATTTTCCAATTTTTGACATTTAAATTGTTTGCAGTTTTTATGGTATCAAAAAATGCCTCAGTGAACACCCTATTAAGTTTTTGTTTATACTTCAATAGCATTGGATTCAGATCATTTTTTTTCTATAAACAGTTTTCTAGACTTCGTTAACTTCTTTTTTGAGTTTTATTACCTGGTCAATTCATGTAAATATATCATGTATACTGGAAAATAATATATATTTGATATTGGTGGATAAAGAATTCTTTATGGATTTATTAGTTCAATGGATTCTTTATGGATTTATTTTTATTGTGTTGTTTCAATCTTCTACATTTGTTTAAAGTTTTCTGATTGATTTATTACTTTCTACAAACAGTATATTAAAAAGCTATGATATTAAGTACTTATTGGTACACGATTTTCCCTTTTTATCATTATAATGTCTTTTTTATTCTTATCAATGCTTTATTCCTTATTAATATTAACATTCTACCCAAGATTTCTTTTGGTTGTTAGTATTTTCATAGTAGATGAATTTTCTCTTATGTTAATATTACTTTAAAGATGTCTCTTATTAGAAGCCTGTGCAGCAGCTTTGTTTCTGTTTAAAATTAAAATGTTTATTTAATTTTAAGAGATAAATTTTATTTATTGTAATTAATGCCATATTTTTCCTTATCTGTGCCATGTATTTTATCATGCCTTGTCCTTGTGTACACTACTTTCCCGTCTTCTGTTACATGACCCAGGCTTCTTTATTCATTATGCTTTACTTACTGTTTTGGAAGTTATACATCCTATTTTTGTATTGATTTTCCTTAATATTGATATTTACCTTTATGGTATTTAAAGTTAATCTGTGTCTCTCTTCCTCTAGAACAATTTAGGGGCAGCTTAGAAAGTTTTAACTCCATCCCGCTGCATCCCCAACCAACCATATTCAATGTCAATTCTGTCTATTATGTTAATTCAATGTTGTTTTATATATTCTACCTGAATTAGTTAATTATTATCATAGGTAAGTCAGTGCTTATTTATATTTACCCACATGTTTATAACATTTTTCTTATTATTGCTTTTTAATATTTGTTTCTTTCTTCTGGGCGTGATTTCCTTTTTCCTGAAGTATATCCTTTAGTAGTTCTTTGAGAGAGGGTCTATGAGTGTCAGTGCTCTCAGTGTCTAATATTTTGAGAACGTTTTATTTTACATGGACTATCTTTGTACTGATTTAGATGGGGGTAACATTCTAGGCTGAGTTATTTCCCTGAGTATTTTAAAGTTATCATTTCCTTTTTTCTTGGCATCTATTGTTGTAGATCCTTACTCTAATCATCATTTCATGAGAGGTAATGTCTTTCCTTTAGATTACTTTTAATGTCTTATTTATATCTTTCAACTACTGCAATGCCAAAAAGAAGTTTCTAACTGTAGATTTTTCTGATTTATCCTGTTGAACTCAATATGCTCTTCCAACGTTCTTTGAATATTATCTCTGCCTCATGTCCTCTAATATCTTATTTGGAATTCCTATTAAATGTATATTAGACTTACTCATTCTATCTTTCATCTCTCAACTTTTCTTTTATAATTCTTATCTGTTTTTTGTTCTAAGTTATTTTCTCAGATTTATTTCAATTAATCAGTTCTCTCTTTAGCTATGCTTAATCCATTCAGCATAGCTGTTTAACTCTCTAGATATTTATCCCATGTACTAAGGTCTTAATTTAGTAATTATACAGGGTCTGGCACAAATAATGCCCCTTTTTAATTACAAAATCATAAATATGTAATTCTGTAACATAACAATATTATACTCAAGCACACCCTATGACGTTTTAGGTGAAATGTTCAAATTGCTGTACATCTTGTGAGAGACATTCACATACCCTACTAACCACACTCAGGCAAGCCTTACTTCTGCTGGACCCTGTATTTTTTAGTTCTAAAAGGGAAGTGCATCATCTTGTTTCATACATCCTGTTGCTTTTTCTGTCTATACTTTCTCTAAATAATTTGTTAACTTCTAATGGCTAGTAACTCTTGATTTTATATCTTTCTCCCAGTACTTTTTCCTAAGTTTCTGACATATATCCAACTGCTTATATAACTTACATGTTTAATACACATCTCAAATTTAAAATATGCAAAATTGAAACTCTTCATTTTTCTTGGAGAACTGTAACCCTCAAGTCTTTCACATCTCACTAAGTAATGTTACTGTTCTCTCTGTAGATCTAGTGTCTAAAATTTTATTTCAGATTCCTTTGTCTCCCTTTCATCTTATAATCAAATGTTAGTAAGCTTCAGTCTTTTAGCTTCTTTCTCTCGTTGTTTTAACAAGGCATTTTTGTCTTTGTCCTGGAAGATTGCATAGGCTCCTAAAATATATGTAACTTGAATCATGTTGCTAACTTGCTCCAAATTCTTCAATGTCTTACTCTTGAACTGTACTTGAAATAAAATTCTGATGATTTCACTTGGTCTTCAGGATTATGTGTGGTCTGGCCCTTGTTCACTTCTTTTCTTATTTATCTCTCCTCTTTGATCACATGTTCCTATCCTTCACCATCTTTTTAACCTGTTTGTTAGGGTTTTCATTTGCTGTCTTTTGAACTATTCTCCTAGATCTTCACATAGTGGCTTCTTTTCAGTTTTAAATTTTCACTTTAAATGACACTCCACAGTGACTCCTTTCTTGACCAGTGAATAAAAATATGTCCTCCCCCAGATCTTGCCCATATAATTTTTCTCCATCTAAACAGACTACTTTCTTCACAGAACCTTACATTTTGTAATTGCTTATTCATTTATTTGTTAGTGTCTTTTACTCTAAACTTCAACTCTCACAAGGGCGAAGACATTTTGTAATTTTTCTCACCACTGTGCTCCCTGTATCTAGCATTGTGTTTGGTAGTTTGAGATTCATTCATACTGCTATCACTTATACAACAAATACTCATTTAGTGCCTAGAGCCAGGCTCTGCTAAATGCTGAAGATGACTGTGAGCCAAGACAGAAATGGCTCTTGCCCTTGCAGAGCTTGCAGTCTTGTGAGGAATACAGGTAGTTGCAAAGAAATGCAAGCGCTTTATTCAGGAAGCACAAGGTGCTCTGGCAGACATATGATGGAAACCTATACCAATCTTGGTGTTGGTGGGAGGGGCCAATGAGAGTCTCCTGGAGGAAGTGACATAGCAGCTGAAGCTGGAGGAATCAATAAAAGCTTACCAGAGGGAGTGTGAAGGGAAAAATTGTGTAGGAGATAAAGGTAGCAGTACAAACAAATTTTTGGAGGTGAAGGGAATTGTGGTGCAACTGAGGAAATCGAAAGAGTTTGGTGTGGCTGCAACAGTACAATGTGAGGAGTGGCGAGAAGTAAGTCTGGAGAGGCATCATGCAGAATCTTAAGCTATGTTTAGAAATTTGACATTCTCAGATAACACTAAGGAGGATTGGATGATTTTTCAGGAGTTGATATGTATGATTGCTGGTATTAAAAATCTCTGAGGATAAGCTACTTGGTGAAAGCAATGGGCAAGATATTATGGGATGAACAATTGAGTAATAAGCATTATCCTTAGATGGATAATGCAATTTAAAAACTGCTTATTTAATAAAATAGTTACTCACTGATATTACCCACAAGTAATAGGTTCACTAAAATAAATTCCTATCTTCGTGGATTCATTCACTGGGAATAAGAATGAAGGGAAAAAGAAGTGCAAAATTCCAGGGGCAAAGAGAGTAACAGTTATAAATTTATCAAAATATGAATTCTGGCTCATAACTGATGAATTTTCAGATTTAAGGTCTCAGTTTAAATGTCTTGCTTTGGCTCAATATCTTTACAGTTTAAAACAGGTGGAAAACCAACATTTAGTTGCATTAATAAAGATCAGTCTCTATCAACTAAGTGAAACATGAAGGTAAGTTATCTGTTACTAGATTTCCTGTTATCCATCTGTATCCTGTGATCATTGCCCCTGTCTCCAGGCTTCTCTGGCTGTCTCTGGGCGGGGGAGGCCTGTAGAGGTGACTGTGGAGGGATAAAGGGGCTGACCTACCCATGGCAAGGGATCTGGTTGCCGTAGCCAGGGGTGGTGATGATGATGGTGGCAGTAACACAGAGGAAATGCCCAAGCAGGGACAGGCCTGGGGCGATGTTCTTCATGGGAGTTCACTGGGAGTCAAAATTCTATTATTACTTAGTAGTTACACAGTGCTGTATAGTCCAAAAGTCCTTTGTTGTTTACTACTTATTTCAAAGTCACAGTAACACTTTGATGGATAGGATAGTAACACTATGAGCTCCTGCGCTTTCATTTGCTTTACTTCGGTGTTTCCCTTTGTTGTTAGGTTGTTCCCTGTTACATCTTTGCATTTATAGCAGTATCCCTCAATACTACTAATTTGTCATTTCTAATCTTCTGTGGTCTAGGAAACCAAATATTCAAGTTTCTTGTAAATAATTCGGCAGTATAAGTGAACAGGACTGAAATGAGAGTCCAGCTGTCCGTTCTAAGGTTATAGAGCATGGTTATAGGACTTGGAGGAATTTCTTCCTCTTTATTTTCTTCATCTACTTACCCTATGCCTACCATATACTTCAATCAAGCTATATTGTATGCAAGCCTGTCCTTCTAGCTCTTAGTGCCATCTTTTCCATATATGGTATTTTTTCAGCCAAAGACATTCTTTTTCCAATTCTTGAGAACCTAACTGCTATTCACTATCAGTACTCAGCTCAAGCATCATTTAATTGGTAGATACGAGCTCCTGACTTTCCCTGTCCTCCAAACTCCAAAAGCCGGATGAGGCAGGAGGCACCAGTTGTGGTCCTTCATTTCAATGCCCTGCACAGTGCCTTCCACAAAGGAAGTGATCGTTAATATTTGCTGAATGACCAAATGTCTTGAACTGAATAGGCATGTAGTGCGAAATGATGTATAGAGCAAAGTGTAAAGTGAATCAATGGACAAATAGAGGGTATTACTGCTCTTTCAGTTGACCAGGTACTTTTTCCATGTAAGGCCTACTGAGGCTTGTTCAGTTGACGGATGTCCCTGTGTTATCTGGGAGCCCATCAATCATCAATACAATTTTTGACATTTTAAATAATTTTCTGATCACTAACAATTATTTATTTTTGCTATTATTTATTTCAGTAGTTACTTTTGTTATTCCTTCTAGCACTATTTATTATTCTAACTTATTTTATTTCTTCTATTTATACTGTGCTTGCTTTTATCATGCTAAGAGAGAGTTTAAATGGTTTTTGCATGAGTGTTAGTACATGGTGACTCAAAAACAGACTTACTTAAATAAGATCTTGGTGTTCAGACTCCCTGATGGATGCTTAATATGCTGGGTCTTGTTTCTCCTCTGGGACTAAAGTTATGGGATCAGAATGTGAAATAAACTTAACCCTAAATTTTGTGCTGTCTCTATGTTTTAATCAGAAGCCTACAATCCCTGCAGACTTTGCTTCTGCAAGTCACTGATTTTGAACCCTGTCATTGTGGCTGATTGCTCATGTAATATTAAACCCTAGTTGAGCCTTAATTTCAAGAAATGTGAATCAAACTCTGTAAATGAGAATTTCAAGAACTTCTGAACTATAGAAAGTGGTTTTTTTTACAGTTGCTGAAATATACAAATAATGAACAGTTTCTGATACATGTTTTTGAATTCACTTGTCATAGTTTAAAAATGGACAGGAATTATTAGCGTCCAGGATACTATCCCACACATTTCATTTTCTGTCATGACATCTCTATTGGATGTCTGCTGAGAATCTCAAACAATGCCCAAACTCTTAGTTTTTATCTTTCTTCACTCAATCTATTCTCCCCAAATCTTACATCTCAATAAGTCATCAACAGTCACCAGTTGCTCAAGCCCCAAACGGGGAAGTCACTTTTAATTTTTTTCTTTTCTGTTTCTCATCAGCTAGTTCTATTATTTGCTCTCTAAAAAAATGTCTGAGCCTTCCTTTTTCTTTCATTTCCTCTGCTGCAAGGTTGGGTCAATCAGTGACATTTCTCTGCTGGCTGCCACAGCAGCCCTCCCTCTAACTGCTCTTCCTGCACCCCAGGCATTCCAGCTCTGGAGTGTGTGCTTCTGACCATCCGTTAGCTGCCTCTTGTCTGTTTCTTGCTGCACTTAGAATAAAACCCAAACTCCTTATCATAGCCATTGGCCTTGGCATTATGAGCCCACTGGAAGCTTCTGTGAGAAAATTTAGTAAAGTTTTGCAAGTGGACGGCATTCTGCTGAGAGTGGAGAATCCCAGCGCAGTTAGAAATTGTTAATAGTAAGCCATTACTTTTAGGTATTGTTTTGTAAAGAGGAGGAGAGAGATAGGAGGGCAACAGGAGAGATCAAAAGGAATAAAGAGGTCTTTTTAATTAAAAAGGAGACTTGAGCAAACTAAGATAAGGAAGGAGACAGAATGGAAATGCTTGAAATATAGGGTGAGACGACTGAATGATGACTTTGAAGGGGCAAGAAGAGATGGGTGGTTCAGCCTTAGGCGTTGCACTAGGTATTTAATCTTGTGTAACAAATTAACCTAAAATTTAGCAGCTTAAAATGTTAAACATTTATAATCTCACACAATTTTCTGAGGGTCAGGAATTTGGGTGCTGCTAGTTGAGCAGTTCTGGCTCAAGATCTCTTGGGATGTTGCAGGGAGGCTGTTGGCCAGTCTCTGAACTGGACTGGAGCTGGAGCAGCTGCTTCCAAACTGGGCAAGAAGCTTGAGTTCCTCGGTGCGTGGGCCTCCCCACAGGGCTACTGATGACAAGGTTTCACCTACAGTAAAGCGATCCAAGAGAGAACAAGAGAATAAGGGCCCAAGACAGAAGCTGTAGTGTCATTTATAATCTAATGTAGGAGGAATGCCATCACTTACCATCACTTCTGTCATATTCAATTGTTCATACAGATTTATTCTGGTGTCATGGGGGAAGACACTACACATGGGTATGAGTACCAGGAGGCAGGGATCATTGAAGTCCATCTTAAAGGTTGGTTACCACAGAACTCAAAAAGAAAATCTTTGCTCTGTAAAAAGAAATTTGAGGGGAAGGGGAAGAAGTTGACAGAGAGGCTGGCTTATGGCTTCAGTTTTTCTCAGTGAAGGGGGAGGCAAAGTCATTTTCTGAGAGGAAGGGGGTGAGAGCATTTGGAGTGGAAGTTTGAGGTCTGGAGTTCGGGAGAATTGGAAAAGTGGCCCTTTTGGGTGTATCGGTAGAATGGTTTGGGAGAACTGAGAGCTCAGCTGAGATGGGAAACCAAGACCAGTCTTCCTGGTTGTGTGATTTTCTCGCTCGGTGATAGGGAGGCAGGAAGGGCGATGCTGGATGAATGGTGTGATCCAGAATGGAGGTTTGTGAAAGTGTGTGGCCCAGACGAAAGGAGACAGGATAGCTGTGTAAAATGTGGGGCGAGTGATTGAGATAGTCTTTCATGGAACTGGAAGGAAGAACCCGAAGCTAAGGGAAGCTGAAAGATGTGAGAACGTGGATGGCGTCAAGGAACTTAAGATTTTGATATGGTTGAAGCAGAGGTTAAACTGGAGAGAGGGAAGGAGAGCTGGATGCAGGAGGTGACGGTTAGAGATGGCTGTGGAATTTAAGACATTCCCTGTAACAGATATAGGGAAATGAACTAGATTTATAAAAGCCTAGATTTGTTTTTCCATACAAAGTGGAATAATTGGTTAATCAGACAACACGTATTTGTCGAGCTACTACTACATGTTCATAAAGGTGTGAGGTGTTTTGGGTGATAAACTCAATTAGAATATACTTCCACTAAAGTCTCTACTGCATGGTGTTGTGATTTACCAAAGGATTTTTTTACCTTATGAAAGAATCCATCACAGGTTTTTTGAAATAACATGAAATAATAAACATCTTTCTATGTGAGCATATCATGATAGAATTTAAAATATATAAATGGTGTGATGCATCAACTTAAACAAGTATCTTGTGTAAAGTAAGTGTGGGTTCTTTCTCAGTGTTCATAGTTTAGAAAATATTTCAGGAAATTACCTTCTTATAATAAATTGTTAGCAACTGTATAGTACAGTTAGTTCTCGAAGTGCGGCCCCTGACTAGCGGTACAGACGCCTCCTGAACACTTGTTGGACATATGAATTCTGCGGTTCCACCTGAGATCCGCCGTGTCAGAAACTCTGGGTGTGGGGTATAGCAGTCTGTGTCTTAAAAATCTCTTCAGGGCATTTTAACACCTTCTGGGATTGGAGAACCAGCACAGAAGATGTTAAAGCAATAACAAGACAAAACAAAAACCAATGCTAGACAGGAAGACGGCCGTCTTTGGGTTTTCCTTCCTGCTGCAGCACTGTCCACCAAGCTACTTTTCGCTTTGTCACACGTAGTTCAGTGAGAACGGTACTGTTTTAGCGTTTTACTCACTGGTGTATTTCCAAACCTGTGTAGTCAGCTTCTTATAATTCCCCCACAAACACTTTTTACTAAAATGTCATGGTGTAAAGTCCAGGAAAAGTAAAATCCTATTCTGTAAGAAATAATGTCTCGTTATAAGGCATGTTTATAATAGTTCATATTAAAGTTCAGGGCTTTTTTCCTAGATATATTTGACCATTTTATATGCTATAAACAATTTATTTACCCATGTTTAGCCCATAAGACATAGTTTAAAATAGTTATAATCCAAATACTCTATTATTAACCACTCACGATTTTGATAGTAGCCACTATTTGAATGAACTGTTCTACACCTAGTTGCCGTATATACTATTAAAAAAAACAACAACTCCGTATAAGTAAAAAAATGAGTTTGTCAAATTCGATTTTCTAAAATAGAGAAATATTTAATCAGCACTGTTGAGGAAAGGGGTCTTCCATGCAAATGAATTTTCTAGGGATCCGACTTATATTAGTATATCTATAGCTATTTCTTTTTCAATTTATATCAATAAAATCAGAAGATTATTTGGGAAGTTACCAGTTTGATATTTCACCACTGAAGCTCTGTTTTGAATACATGTTATAATATTCTTTTACTCCACTTAAACGAATGTTTATTGAACACCGACTATTTTCATAAAGTGTGCTGAGTCATGAGATGGATAAAACGACCAATGAGAGGTGATGCTAAGCTGGTGACAGCAGAGGACTCCTGAGATTTTGTCCTCCCGGGATGCACTGAATACACAGAAACGAGTTCAGGACTCCTCCTACCCACGGGGAAGGAGGGTGCGGAGAAACACCCACAGTAAAACGGGAAGGGAAGGCTGAGGCACCTCTTGCCGTAAACCCCGCCTCCCGCACAGCACCTTCCAATCAGGACGGAACCCCAACTCCCAGCTCCTCCTGAGAAAGGAGGGGTTTAAACCACATATAGTGCCCCACCTTTTATGCACACACTATTGTTATAGGTTTTGCATGTAGTGCTTTGAACTCATTGCCGTTCATTTTACAGGTAAAATATTCTTGGTTGAGAGGATTTACTCCTAACTGTCCCCGCTGAAGTGCATTACGTGGCAGTGTTCCCTCTGGAGCAGCCAGTATGAAGTGCGGAACTAAAGCTGCGTAACGACTGCACCGGCTTTGTATTTGCTGAGTGTCAACTGCTCGCATTACTGATCTTGTAGGGGCACAGCTGGGTTTTCGCAGGTGATATTTCTCTGTAAATAGCATTCTGCATTAATGACATTAAAAGAAGCTAGTCCTCTTTATCTGCGTGACTTCAGTCCTCTTTCCTCCCCCTTGATATTAACATTAGCTCCAGATAACCCAATTTTCTTGAATTGACTCCAAACATTTTGCAGAGCTTCTTAATTTTTGCAAATTTGCATTATCAGTAAGACCTGCTGGACCTCAAATGGAAATGGCAAATGTGATGCTTCAGGAAAGCTAGGAAAAGCCAAAGTTCAATTCTTTTATCACCAAAGAAAATGAACCTATTCTAGGTATTGTCAGCGGTGAGCAGATACTGTCAGTGGTGAGGTAAAAGAGAAATGAACTAGGGAATTAGAATTTAAAATTCACAGCGTGAACCTGAGTATTAAAGAATAAGTTATACATTGACCCTCCTGATGTTTAACAGAGAGAAGCATTCAATTTGCATCTCATTAAATATTACAAATCAGATAATATTTCTATTTCCATTTTTTTCTAATAAAAATCTTTTACCAAATTACCTTTGAATTATCAATATAAGAAATCCTAGTATATTCTCGAAATTTAAAATATGATATCTAATAAGTTTCTTATTTACAAGGGCACAAATTATTTGTGTAATCTCAACTTTTGTTTCTGTGCTTACAACTTGTTACTGTTAATAAAATGATAAATATTCTTTTTTAAATTCTTTTATTTTATTGATTATGTTATTACAGTTGTCCCATTTTCCCCCTTCACTCCCGTCCACCCTGCACACCCCCTCCTATCCACATTCCCCCCCTTTAGTTCATGTCCATGGGTCATAAGTTCTTTAGCTTCTACATTTCCCATACTATTCTTGCCCTCCCCCTGTCTATTTTCTACCTACCATCTATGCTACTTATTCTCTGTACCTTTTCCCCCTCTCTCCTCCTCCCACTCCCCTGTTGCTAACCCTCCATGTGATCTCCATTTCTGTGGGTCTGTTCCTGTTCTAGTTGTTTGCTTAGTTTGCTTTTGTTTTAGGTATGGTTGTTACTAACTGTGAGTTTGATGTCTTTTTTCACTGTTCATATTTTTAATCTTCTTTTTCTTAGGTAAGTCCCTTTAACATTTCATATAATAAGGGCTTGGTGATGATGAACTCCTTTAACTTGGCCTTATCTGAGAAGCACTTTATCTGCCCTTCCATTCTAAATGAAAGCTTAGCTGGATAGAGCAATCTGGGATGTAGCTCCTTGCCTTTCATGACTTGGAATACTTCTTTCCAGCCCCTTCTTGCCTGTAAGGTCTCTTTTGAGAAATCAGCTGACATTCTGATGGGCACTCCTTTGTAGGTTACTGTCCCCTTATCTCTTGCTGCTTCTAGAATTCTCTCTTTCATTTTTACCTTGGCTAATGTGATTATGATGTGCCTTGGCGTGTTCCTCCTTGGGTCCAACCTCTTTGGGACTCTCTGAGCTTCCTGGACTTCCTGAAAATCTATTTCCCTTGCCAGATTGGGGAAGTTCTCCTTTATTATTTGTTCAAATAACTTTTCCACTTGTTGTTTTTCCTCTTCTCCTTCTGGTACCCCTATAATTCAGATGTTGGAATGTTTAAAGATGTCCTGGAGGTCCCTAAGCCTCTCATCATTTTTGAATTCTTGTTTCTTCATTCTTTTCTGTTTGGTTGTTCCTTTCTTCCTTCTGGTCCACTCCATTGATTTGAGTCCCAGTTTTCTTCCCATCACTATTGGTTCCCTGTGCATTTTCCTTCATTTCTCTTATCGTAGACTGCATTTGTTCATCTAATTTATGACCAAAGTCAACCAATTCTGTGAGCATCCTGATCACCAGTGTTTTGAACTGTGCATCTGATAGGTTGGCTATCTCTCGGTCACTTAAAAAAATTGGCTCTGGGGATTTTAATTCTGTTTGAGCCATCTTTTTTATTTTTTATTTTTCTTTGGTCTGGTTGCGGGTGTTACGTATGGGCAGTGGAGCCTTAGGTGTTCACCAGGGTGGGGCACCCCAGTTGCTGGGTTGTAACATTGTATGTGGGGGCGGGGTTTGAGAGGGAACAATGGCACCTGCTCCTCTTTCTCTAGGACTTCAGTCCCTTCTGCCGCTTCCCACAAGCAAATTGGGACCTTCTGGTGCTGGCTCCCGGGAGGGTGGGCTTGTATACTTTCTCAGACTCCGTGGGTTTCCCCGAGGAGCCTCCTGTGAGGCTAAGAGAATCTCCCAGCCTCAACTCCCACAGGTGTTTTCAGTCGGTGCTCTTAGGCTTTGTTTCCCGGTGCTGGGGCCCTGGGTTGCACAGTCTGTGTCGCTGCCCATTTTCGCTTAGTTTGTCTGTGCACGAATATGTGGCTGCGGCCAGCCAGCTGCCTTGTGCACCTCACTGGGTCTGCTCATTGCCTCCCATGCCTAGGGTCTGCCACCGGTCCATCAGCTGACCCTGCACTTCTGGGATCTGCCACCTGCCGTCTGCGCCCTGCACGCCCGCATCTGCCAGTCACCACTTTTTCCTGCTGGGACCCCTTGACCCCTCTCCGTAGGCCTCTGACTCTGCCTCTCCTTACTGGTCTGGATGTATGGTAGTCAGACTTTCGTTCAGTTCATTTCTCTCTGTTCTGGTTGTTTTTTGTTTCTCAATTTTTGTTGTCCTTAGTTTTGGTTGTGCAAGGAGGCACAGTGTGACTACCTATGCCTCCATCTCGGTCCATAAAATGATAAATATTCTAATTCTATATTTAAGTTGATTGAATTTAGATAAATTTAGAATATTTAATG
This sequence comes from Tonatia bakeri, assembly GCA_004024845.1. Lineage (NCBI taxonomy): Eukaryota > Metazoa > Chordata > Mammalia > Chiroptera > Phyllostomidae > Tonatia > Tonatia bakeri. Next base: position 99,704 of record PVIA01002376.1, on the reverse strand, counting down.
TTCATATTTATATTTTTATCATTATGCTTATGCTGCTACCTATATTATTTACTCTATTTGGGGATTAATTTCATTGAAACCTATATGAGTGCTTTAGCATAATTCTTTGTTAATTGATAGTAATACAATGGAATAAACAAATCAGTTCACATTACTTCATTAAAGGCTAGGAGTTGCTTCTCACTCATCTTGGGCATCACATAACCTATGGACATTGAAATAATATTTTTTAAAGAGGAAATGACCTGGTTTTGTTGAATAACCCCTGTAGGTCTATTTTTCTCTGTTTTTGTTCTTGTGGTTTCATATCTTTGTATGCCTGGTTATCTTTGATTGCATCTAGATTTTATATTTAAAAAATTATTTGTGGGAATAACTGGAAGTCCAGGATGAAGTTCTCTTTGTTAGAGAGAATTTGCTTTTGCCAGTAGCCAGAGGGCACCAGCAACCGAAGATCACAGTTAATTCAATTTGAGAAACTGAGATTTGTTTCCTAGGCCATCTAGAAGATTTAAAGATGAAGTTTAGTCCCTGTGTGGGCTGGCGTACTGACGATTTTCTCTTACGCATACAATGGAGGTCTTTGGGATTCCAACCCCAAACACTGATGATATCTGTGAGTTCCTGTGTCTAGGAACCTGGGCTCCGCGTTCTGTCCCATTGGAGAAAGGAGTTAATTAGAAGCTACAACTGCTTGCGGTGATAGTTCAGTGATGACCCTCTGGATGCCACTTTGTATACTACATGTTACTCACTTCTAGTGTAATTGACTTGGATTTTGGCAAAGTTCAGAATTCCAAGTTTCTTTTAGAAATAATGGTCATGTTTTTGTATTTCCAAATTTTTGGATATTTTACTTAATCAAATTGAGAAGAGGACTTAAGTAGGAGATCTGCTCTTTCTTAGCCACATGATGGTGGAGAAACCATTTCTTCTTTCTGATCCTTAGTTCCTACTTTGTAAAGCAGAGATGAACTGAGTGATCTTGTGCTTATAGGTAACTGGTGCTGCTTAGATGTGGGCAAATCACTAAACCCTCTTTTGACCATGTTTGAGGGGGGAAAATACCTTAAACATCGCAACAGCAACAATAACAGAAATATTGGTGGTATTTCCTTTACAAAAATGTCATGAAATTAAGATATCTTAAGTATTGTGGAAGTATCTTAAACCTTTAAGATGAGGGGCAATATTTCATTAAAAATAAAAGTAAGCAAAGCTATTTGAAAAATGCCTTATTGAAAAAAATGCAGATTCAGGCATGCTAATTATTAAAGTGAGAATTATAAAGTTATGGTGCCGAATTGAATAGCATATCTAAAAGTCATGACATTTTTGTCTGATGTGCTGGGGCTAATTTACATGTAAATACAGGCCCTGGAGTATTCCCTAGACATTCAAGGACTGTCTTAATGGTTAGACTGGGAAACCAACGTGTATTTCTGCTTAACATTGTGCACAGAAGCATTCTGTAAAACGTATTTTAATATGAATATTTTGAAGAATAAAAAGAAGAGGCACAATAATTTGGGAAGGTCTCTGGTTAAAATTGAATCTAAAAATGTTGGGGTATGTATAATTAATTTTTACTAAAGTTACTTTTTTGCTTCAACTCTGATGTTTTGTAGGAGAATTGGCAGCTGGCAGGAGAACACCAGAATTTTATGCTTCTTTGGGGAGTTCCGAAGTCCTCCCTCTACATTTGGGAACATGATTCCATATCTGAGCTCCAAAGCCTCTTGGTGGGGCACTGAAGACATTCAACTGGATTCTGACTAATTTAAAACTGGAAAATAGAAAAATAGAATAGTAGAATTTGTCGGCTGTGATCACTTGAGCAGACCCTCATATGCCCCAAAATGTAAAGATTCAGACCAATCAAGTAGTGTGGCCATTTTACTTAGTTCAACCTTTTAAAACCATTTTCATTGTGTGATAAACTTGGGGCTTCCTAGTGCCCTAATGTTTCCATTACTTACCACAGCGAGTTATCAACTTACCCTCTGATCTATCGGGAAAAGCATCTGCTTTGCACAATAGTGAAAAGCATGAGTACGAAAAGGGTATTTGGGTAACTGACAATGTCATTTAACTGAAGACGGTTCTCTCAGGACAAGAAACCCTTCGGGATACACAGATCTGCAATCATAAATCTCAGAAATGCAATTCTATACTAATGGATCACTGATTTTTGAATTTTAAGAAATAAAGCATAATATTAACCATAACTTTTATTCTATCATCCATAACATGAACTTTGGCCTCAATACACATTGAAAGTGGCCTCATATAAAGTTAAAACTAAAGTTGTCTTTATATAGTCAAGAAATATAATGCTGGGGACACTTATGCCATACACATCATTCAAATGGAAAGGAACCACTTTCAGAAGTTAGGGGGATAAATAATATTTTAAAAATAAAGTTTGAATGGAAATATGAAAAGCCAGAACAGCATTATGACACTGGGCAGCCATAACCAACACTAATGCCTTCCCCAGCGACTCCTAAGGACTGTTACTGTTCTTTGACCTGCAGGCTGCAGATGGAAGGCAGAAGCCTTGGGATGCAGATCCGATCTTGTGAGTCTGTAATCTGGGGAATCACTGAGGTGCTAATTGCTCTAGGATCTTAATAGCCGTAAGTGAGTTAACCAGGATTTACTTGGTGTCACACTGCAGCGGGACCCTCTTCTCTTTTCCGGAGACTTGGAATTTTCTTGGGAAATTGAAAATCACTAATGAAAGTCTAGTCTCTTCTAAATGTAGTAGAGCAGCTTAAAAAAATTCATGTGATAAGCAGATAACTGAGGACTAATTAGTATTATAAAATTTAGTTTTATGAAAGTTTAACAAGGAAATTCCTTGGTTCTCCAATGATTTATCGGGGCGGGGGGGGGTAGGGGAGGAAAAAAAAGGCAGAGAAACTTTAAGGTGTGAGGAATAATTCACATCAGAAGATCCATGGCAGATGAAAACACGGTACAGGTTTTTCCCATGACCTGAAAGTGGAGCATTCCTATAAGACCTCTGTTAAGCCCAAATAGCTGAAGTGAAGGGGCAATTACCATTAATTTATATGGAAAAAATTTTGAGTCAGTTTTACACTAACTATGCCATCCTTAGGAGCTCTCTTAGCCTTTTCTGATACCTTAGGACACAGCTTGCTAATGAATGTACAAAATAAATCGAGATATAGCACAAATGCTCACAGACACAGTTCAAAGCTATGGCGGCCTGATCCTGAGGTGCTGAGGGAGGTTCCCAGGAAGCAGCTTGGCGGGGACATGCTGGCTGCCCATCCCGTGCCTGCTGCCTTCAGGATACCTCGCTACAAGACACATGCTGAACACTATTTTTGCTTTTCACCTTTTCTTGTAAAAGCAAAAATCCTCTTTGGATTTCTTTCAGTTAGTGAAAACTGGTAGTAATTTATGTAGGTCTTTCATAAAAGCAAAGTGGTGTAACATGAATTTTTGAAAAGCGGGGGACACCTGTAGGTCTGAAATTAAGTGGAAGGATTGGGTTTGACAGGTGCCCAGTTTACCGGGAGCGCCTTTATTTCTGACAGAGGACCACACTGCAGGGCAGGCAGTGCCTTTATTTCTGACTGAAGATGGCGCCTCACGGTTCTTTCCTGGGCCAGAGTAACCAGGCCGTCATGACTTATTACACTAAGACTGTTGTTAGGATTCAGATTTTGCTGTTAGCCTGAATTATTTTGGGGATGATAATTATTTTATTTAGTTATTATTGAATTTATTGGGGTGACATAATTGTTTTAAATTGCCTTTGAATGAAAAGATTTTAGATGAGGCTTTGTTGGTTTGCTGCCCACGATCGCCTTTGATTTGAAAAATCTAACAAATCTCAAGTAATTTCTCTTGAGAGTCCCAAGTTGGTGAAGACAAATTTTTGATAAATCTTTAACAGGAATCAAATGCATAAATCTTTAAACCTAATGAGTATTTGCTTTTTCTTGAGGGCTTCATTATCTCTCTCATTTGAGGGCAAATAATGACTAATGCTATTTTTTTTTGAGGCAGGAGAGTGGCTAGTAGAGAAATTTTTGTCTTTGTTTTGTCCAAGGTGAACAAAAGCAAACAACAAAAATTTTAAATCAATATTTCATTCACTTCATGAAACAACAGAAACATCCTTAAACCAATACAAAAATAAATATCCCTGTGCACTTCTGTTTCCCTCACAAATACTGAAATAAAGAAAAATATGGATTGTTTTCTAATTTGACTAAATTCTCTTTATGACCCGTCGGAATGCCTCATCTTTTTGTTCTTTCCTTTTTCTGTTTCATCTGTGAATAGCAAAGTAGTCTTCCCACACTTTGTTCTGAGAGAAGTCCCGCTCACAGGGAAAAGTCCAGACAAGTTAATACACAGGTCTTCCAGGATGCTACGGTTAGAAAAGACAAATACTTCTTTGCTGTTCCACACAGACTGTGTTAATTTAAAAACTAGTTTTCTTCTTTATGGTATCCTTTTTCACTTGTGTTTATTATTTGAACTTCACTGTATTACTCATAACACAAAACTGAAACCTCCCTCTCGTGATGAGACTCGTCAGTGCCCATGTGCCCTGTCCACGGACAATGGGATGTTGCAGAACCGAGTCTTCCCGCAGGCAAGCAAGTCTTTGGGTGATAGAGCTGAGTATTGTTTTAGAGTTTTTCATGGATTTAGTGCTGTTTTCAAAGTTGTTTTTTGGAAAAAAATGCATTTTGAGACTCTCAAACAAGGATGTTCTCTGTCTTAGTGTTTCTGGAGATGAGACTGGTCTGCATGTTCGTAATTTTGAGTAATGGACTGGAGTTAAACATTGATGCGCAGTGTTGCTGGGTGTCAGGGCAGCACTGAGTGTTAAACACCCTTCAGGAAAAATGTATTTACACACACGCTGACAGTTCATTTCCAGGTGGGAGCCTCGCGTCTGCTTCGTACACAGTACCTTCAATCTTCCTGCTGTGAAATTTTAGACAGCTTGTCTGCAGAGGCTCTGCCAGATCTATTAATATTTATACATTCCATTCACACTCCAGTCAGAGCATATAAGTTGCAGATCTTTCTGATTTAGAAGCTATTAAGATTCATGACCCCTTTAGCTATTTACTTCATGCCACTGAGGAGCCTTTGCAATCAGCTTACACTTAAGAAGAAAGCACAAATCATTACTGTTCAGATATTGTCCTGTATTGTGACCATTTGTAGTCCATCAAATGGGTGTTAAGAGCTTTAATGCACTCATTTATCTCAGAGACACAGGTTATTAGATGAGGCATTCTTCTCTTGGAAAGGGATAGAATAGAAGTGTTATCTTACACCAAAAATTGCTTTTTTTAATTCCAAATTAGTGACTCAGACTGAAGCTTCTTGTGTTATTAAGAAGTAATAGCTAATCAATTTTTTGTTTTTGAGAGCAGACATTGATTGGACAAACGATGGAGGTGATGTGCTGAACAGAATGGAAGACGATCAAATGCTTAGGTGTGCCTCAGGCCCGCCTGTGAAGAAGTCCTCTTCTCTTAGCATTCTGAGTTTTATGTGTTTCTGGTTTACACGGTGTTGTGCAATTGAAGATGGATCTTATACTGAATTAATTTGTGGGATTGTTTTATACGTTTTATTACTGTCTCTAAGACATTTAATCTTATTCTATAAAAAGTTTTATTTTACTGAAAGAAAAAACGAGAACACTTGGAGAAATGGGGGTGGGGTGCAAGGAGATGGAATTGATATTTGTTCAGTGCTTGCTATAGGCTATTTTACATTTATTGATTATTTTGCACCTTTCAACAACCCTTGAAGTGGGTGTTATAGCCATTTGCTGAACAGACACTGATCTTTGAGAAGTCAAGTAGTTTGTCAAAGAGTGCATATTTAGTTCTTACAGGTTCATTTGTGATGAATCTGTGTTCATTACAGGTTCTTTAGATGCTATTTTAACAACATTCTTTTAGAAATACCATGTTGTGGTCTTCAAAAGGCTACCCTATGAACTATTTACTACCCCTATGAAATATTTCTAATGTAAAATGAGTCTTATGAATTCTCAAAGTAACTTAGGCCTGTTGGTTTGCTTCTGGTTCATTTTGTCTTTCTTTTTTTTTTAAATTGAATTTATTGGGGTGACATTGGTTTGCAAAACCATATAGGTTTCAAGTGTACAACTCAAGGAAACATCTGCACACTGCATCATGTGCCCATCTCCCTAAGCAAAGCCTCTTTCCATCCCCACTTAACCCCTTTGCCTACATCCACCTACCCCCACCCCCTTTTCCCTCTGGCATCACCACACTGTTGTCTGTGTCTATGGGTAATGTACATATGTTTTGGGTAAATTCCTATTTTCTAAACTTCAAGTTTTAAAAAATCAATAACTCATTTATTAAAAACCAGTATCACCTCCACCACCACCTTTATCATGATCTCCACCAGCATCTGTTCCACACTCGTCTCACCACTTAAAGGATGAATCAGTAAATCAAATGAGACCAAAGCAGTTTTTATTTTCTATCTCTGAGTTGCAAAATAAAAATGTATCATATATTTTGGAATCAAACACAAAAATACTTTTGTAGACAGCCTATAAAACACTTGCAAACACAACTTTTTGGAGGATTTTTACCCAACATGTCCATATTTCAGATTATTGTTATACAAAATAAAATCCATTGCTCAATTGACATTTTTTCTTGCTTTGAAGATGAATCAGATTCAAAGATATAATGTTGTTAGCCCTGAATTACTTTTGTGTTGGAAAAACAGGGGATGTCATGACATCTAACTTTCCTGAGAATGACAGACCACTCTGCTACGTGGAAACTGCAGCTCCAGAAAGGCTGAGCTGGTGTTTCTTCAGGAAGGTTTGGGGAGAAATCAGTTCTCCCACAGAGAGCACAAGGCCTTCGCACCAGTCATCCTAGCTGTTGAAAACAGGACATGTGGTAACTCATAGTTAAACTTATTCACTGTTTGATTAGTTATACCACACACTGAAATGGGTAAAATGAACTTGAGGGACTGAAGCTCAAGAAAATAAAACAATGCCTTTCCTATTAAAGGCAACCAAAAAAACACCCCCAACAACAAATGAAAGCATGATATCATCACATACCAACATCAGAAGGGGCTTTTAAACACTGTTTCTTTGGGAAAAAGACAAAGTTTTGATTCTTTGCTGCTTTCAAGATTACTATCTTTCATCCATCAAGTGTTTTGAAAACTGGGCAGAGGATGAAGGGCTAACAAGATTAAACAAATTCTTTATAGCCTTGACTTTAGTTTCCATTATGTTTTTTTCTGACCTCACCTGGTTCAATGAGAAGTAGCTATTTGATGAGGACAAGCTTTTTTTTTGAGAACCTCTCTCCCTCCTTCAAATATTGAGTTTAAAGGCTCAAGACAGTTCTGTCTCTTTCACGTTCTGGCATTCACAGCCTGTGAGGTCACTTTAAGACAGCTCAGGCTGGTGGAGTTGGGTTCTGAGCACTGGCTGGTGTGAACCTAGTTCGGCTAGACCAAAAGTTTCTTGTCAGCTTCTTTTTAGTAAGGAGAATACAAAGGGTAGATGTTTAATTTCTGTTTAATCCTGAAAGAATCTGCCAACACAGTGCTTTTTCATTATAACCCAAACAGCTCTTGCATATTTCCACCAGAAAAAGGTTTAAGTGGGATTTTGAAATACCTCCAGTCATCCTTTTCTCCACGGCAGTTAGTCTCGTCTCAGTGGTGCCATTTGTGCCTCATCAGATGTGCTCAGGGATAGAAGCATACTAACTGGAAATTTACAAGTCAGAGAAAGATGAGATAGGCTGGTTCTTCAAAGGGGTCATACTTGTGTCTTGAAAAGCTGATAATACTTTAGAAATACTGCAATAAAAGACAACTATCTAGCATGTTATTAATAATTCTAATAATATTGCTAATTTCTGTCACTCAGCTACTATGCAACAAAGCTATGATTCCAACTACAGTCTTTCTGGGTCCCGAGACTAAGTGCTTTCTTAACCACCATCTTACATTGTTTCCCTGACTTTGCTCCTTCCCCACCTGCAACATCACTCCAGGCTCAGTGGTGGCCCCTTCTCACCACATTTCCTCACCAAGGCAGATCTGTTTCCATTTGCGGTTCTGTGTGTGTGTGATGGTCTCAGCCATGGGGCTGTCACCTCTCTGAGAACAGGGGTAGTGCCTTTTATATGCCTCTGTATTTTAAGCCATTAATTTATAGTTTCCATTAATTTGGCCCATGGCCGTATCTTCATAAATATTTGTTTAGTGAATGGTTACTGCCTATTTTGCTATTTGGTTTTAATGCACACTTTTGTAGTACAAAACTTTCAGAAATAGAATCAATATCCTTATAATTTTCAGACTTAACACATGAAGACGAGACAGATTAAAGGAGCCTAACTTTAAAAAGCACTTTTAAGAACTCCTGGCCTTAACCATTGTAAAAAGGAGAAAGAATAAACAGCTGACTGTAAATATTAAATCAGACCTGTGGTTTTGCAAGATACCTACTTGCTAAAGCTGACCACAGTTTGGGGTGGAAACATTTTTTGGTACCCAGATTAGTGTTGTGTTAACTATTTCAGAATCAGGTTGATGGTTTAAATTGAATTTGCTTTTAAGAAAATATACACATCCCTTTCTGCACAGGTTCCCTGCAGTATTTGAATCAACAGTCCCATTAGACACCATATTACATTAATCCATGAAAAAAAAGTGTCTTCAGCACGCTGATACTCACTTGTGCCTCTGTTACAGCCAATCATAGTAGTCCCTCCTTATCCACGGTTTAACTTCCCATAGTTTCTGTCATCCAAGGTCAAATAAAGTCATACATAGTAAATGGGAGATTCTAGAAATAAACAATTCATAAGTTTAAAATCGCTAGCCTTTCTGAGTAGCATGATGAAATCATGAGAGACCCACTCCATCCCTCCCAGGGATGGCTCCCCCTTTCCTCCAGTGTGTGCGTGTTGTGTGTACTCCTTGCCCATCGGTCACTTAACAGTTGTCTCGGTGTCACAGTGCGTGTGCTCAAGTAACCCTTGTTTTACTTAATAGTGTCTCATTCCCCTCACTTCATCTCATCGCATAAGCATTTTATTTTCTCATATCTTCACAAGCAGAAAGGTGAGTACAGCACATATCTCAAAATAAGATAGTTTGAGAAAGAGACTGCATTTACATAATTTTTGTGACAGTATGTGGTTATAATTGTTCTGTTTTATTATTAGTTATTTTTAATCTCTCACTGTACCTCATAAATTAAACTTTATTACAGATAAGAATGTACAGAAAAAAAAATAGGATCTGTAGGGTTCAGTACTATCTGTGGTTTCAGGCGTCCACCGGGAGTCTTAGAACACACGCCCTGAGGATGAGGCGGGACTACTTTAAAGTGTTCGTAATCACTGTGTGAGTGCTTGACTTGCCGAGGGCCATGTGGCTGAAAAGATTCATCCAGAGCCCAGGCCTCAGGACCCCTCTTAGTGCACCTTTCATGGTGTTGGCTACCTTCAGGCTAGAAATGCAGGGGTCTTGTTTTCTGCCCTGCTCACTTTAAGGGGTGGTCATATCTCATGAGGTTAATATATACAAATGAGTGCCATCAATATTAAATCTGTAAAAATGCTTTCCTCTCTGTAGGCTCAAGTAGGCAAATCTGGCCTCTTTAAGTTTCCGGAACAACCTCATTCTAGGGAAACATTGTGTTAAATAAAAAGCTCATAAATCCCCAAATTGTGAAAATAAAAATCAGGAAAATGCATGTCCGGTTGAATTTAAGAGTAGACAGATTTTAGAAAGCTCAGTGTTAGCAAAAGAGAGATTAAAGAGGGATATTTGTAAAGTTCAAATTTTTAAGATGAGCTTTTTTTGCCCTTTCACTTTATCAGCCTGCCTCTATCCACAATGGTAATTCTTTACATTTCTCTTAGGTTTAACTTTTTTCCCCCCCTCCTAACTCCAGAAGTCTTTACTGAGAGAAAATTCTTTGCAGAGTTGTTTTATGACGACTACATTTGTAAAAAAAATGTGTGGCAGGAACCAATAATTGTGATTCAATATTCACTGTCTTTTTTTTCTGTTATAATATAACCATTCATTTTAAGCTGTGTATCTGACTCCTGGAGCAATGGCTGTATTCCCAAACCTATCTTTCAGCTAGGCGTGGCCACGTGATGTGTGGTCACGGAAATTCTTAAAAGGAGCGTGCTCCTTCTTCCCAGCCTTTATCCTGCTGCTCAGAATGTGGGTTGGAGTTGAGCTACCCTGAGCCGTGGGAATGAGGGCAGAAGCCTAGGGCTGGTGAAGTGACAGGAGGGAAGATGTCTGGGTCCTTTGATGACTTCACAAAACTTGAGCAGCCCTGCCAGCCCTCCGCCACCCATGCCCACAAAAACATGAACTTCTGCCGTACTTAAGACTTGGCTATTTTTAGCCTATGAAACCTGTAGCTGAATCTAAATGCTCTCTGATACAAAGGTAGAGAAGGTGGGAGATTATTTTCAGATCAGAAATTAGAGGGGCAATGCTTCAAATAAAATAACGACAACAGAGTCAGAAAATTCTCCCATCCACAGACCAAACATTGTATGGTGGATTAACTCACGATAATGGCTTAAATATCTGCTGGTGGACTAAAGCAAAGAAAAATATAGTGCCAAGTTCAATCAATGAGTGTTTATTTTACTACATATCAGCACAGAAAATATTGGATGTTCAAGTATTTTACAATCATTATGTTCAAATTTCAGGTCTATATTTCAGAAGTTGGCATTAGTTATAGACTGTTTCATCAGTACAAAGGCAGTCAACCATTCAATTTATCCTGCATTCCAAGAAAGAGCACTTGCTGATAATAGGGAATACTACCTTCTCAATATGAGGCTTTTAGAAGGAAGAGCTGACCTGTTAATAGTTTGAAATTGCCTTAAGCCAGTCTCAAAGAAGTTGCAGTAAATCTCAAACTGCATTATTCAACCTGAACCCCACAAGTAGGGAGCAAGAGCCACAGTGTGCTGATGAAGTCCCAAGACAGATGCTTGCAAATGGTGGAAAATGAAAACGGATTAACAACTAGATGGCTGCAACTCCAGAGCCTCCTAGGACATCATTTAATTAAATAGGATTGTGTCAGATGAGAACAGCCATATAGACCCGGGGGACCTGTGGCAAAACTAGCCTTTCTACTTAGTGCGTTTCCCAAAGTAGCAGTTTAGTTCTTTTCCGGTCTGTGTGATGGTTCAGAAAGTAAAATAAAATAAACATACTTACTTTGGCAAATATGTGTGCACACACACACACTCATTCATTTGTAGTAACTGTCTATTGAGCACCCGGGACTCTGCCTGTGCATTTCCTCACGCATTTACCAACGCAATTCCACACAGTCTGTGAGGTGGGTATTTTATTACTTCCAATTTATAGGCGAAGAAATAGCAACCATTTCTCAGTGTCCCCTACATGCAAAGTGCCTCAAATAGATTACCCCATTTAGTATTTATCTCTGCAGTAAAATTTACACCCATTTTACAGATGAAAGAGAAGTGGGTTCAAGAGAAGTGAAGCAAGATTCCCGAGGTGCACAGAGGGACTGGCCTCTGCTCTGTTGTGCTCTGAGCTGGTGCCTCTTCACAGCCCCACTCCCGCCCTGACCCCAACCCCACCATCCCACCACCCAACACACACAGGGTTGTGAGGCTAAGGAACCAGCCCACCTTGGCACTATTTGACAGCTGAATGTTAGATTCTGACTTTATTCTCTATGTTTAAATCTACGTTGACTTATGTACCATTTGAAAGTACCATTATTAGTTATAAAAATAGTTCAAAATAGAGGATAAAAATGAATAAGCAGTAAATACTTTGGTAGAGTTTGTATGACGAATTCAGGCTTTCAGAAAAACTTTTTTATAGTAACATTTATTCTGCACTAAGAATTGTACATACAATTGGTGTTTAATAGTATTCACATCCTGAAGAAACAGGTGAGATTTAAGAAATCACTGCAAAGAATGGGATATGCATTTAACTCTTGTTCAGTCTTTCTTTTGAATACCAATGGTGCATGTGTTAACACTAACACATTTTACTGGAATTACATTATTGATGCACTTTTTATTTCATTTAGTCTACATTAGAATTGAGTGTATATTTCAAAAATCACATTGCATAAATGCGTAGGGATAGGACCTCGTATGACTCATCATTGCAGTTACTAACGTGCCCAGCAGAGAGCCTGGAAGACTTGGTGACACTGAATGAGTGAATGAAAGGGGGACGATCGGTGCAGGTTCAACTCTCAGAATATTGACTTGTTTTTCTTGTCATGTTTACTTACATATGTGGAGTAAAAAATATTTGAGATAATTCTCTAAAAATAAATACTAATTAGTTCTCTTCGCAATATTTTATAATATCTATATTATTAATGCAAAAATGTTTCAACTTGGTTTTTATAGAAAAAAATTTTGGGGAGTCTGCTTTGGTTTTACTTAATCATTGTGACAATTGCCTCATGTTTTTATTTTGTGTGGATTTACCAGAAAATTCTGAGCATTCCTTTAACTAGGTCATCTAACCAGTGGTAGCCTAGGAGCAGGGGACAAGAATAAATGAATACTGAGTCACTGCCTTTTCTGGACTCTGGTGAATACCTTCTTAAGCATTATTTTTTCTGGACGTATGTTAAGGCTGAAATGTAAGACCTCTGGTGATCCCTTCTTGTTCTGAATTGCATTCGGAAAGGTAAAAATCATGAGAATACACATTATACTCTGATAATGGTTTTCAGTTTTTTTTAAAAAAAATTTATGTATTTATTTTTAGGGAGAAGGGAAGGGAGGGAGAAAGAGACAGAGGGAAACATCAATGTGTGGTTGCCTCTCATGTGTCCCCTACTAGGGTTGTGGCCCGCAACTCAGGCTTGTGCCCTGACTAGGAATCGAACTGGCAACCTTTTGCTTCATAGGCCCTTGCTCAGTCCACTGAGCTACACCAGCCAGGGCATGGTTTTCAGTTTTAATATGAGAAATTCTTAAGGATTCCAATCATGGCACATCCTAGAGTAGAAATGGTAAAACATATCATTGTGAGCTTCCCAAATATTCCTAAGAAGTATGTAAGTATGTTATGCTGGAAAATTACATTGTGAAGAATGAACTATCTTTTCTTTTTTCCTTATTGTGGTCCATAGTTGAATTTAACCAAGAGAATCTTGTCAGAAATTTCTCAATAATGGACTGCTTTGCAGCCCTGGCTGGTATAGCTCAGTGGATTGAGTGCGGGCTGCGAACCAAAGCATCGCAGGTTCGATTCCCAGTCAGGGCACATGCCTGGGTTGCGGGCCATGGCCCCCTGCAACCACACATTGATGTTTCTCTCTCTCTCTCTTTCTCCCTCCCTTCCCTCTCTAAAAATAAATGGATAAAATATTTTAAAAAAAAGGACTGCTTTGCCTCTACACCCAGTTTTAAGCCCCTTTAAGAACACCCTTGGGGGATTTATGCAGAAAACGCAAATTTGCTAATGAGGTGGAACTGCAGACACAATAGAAGCCTGGTGGATTCTTGAGCCAACCGCTACCGAATCGGCTTAAGTAAGAGATGTAGGGGGCACAGTAGGTGCTCTTTTGCCCTGGAAATCGTGCTTGCTTTTCAGGAAAATGCCAAAACCAGGCCTTTACGGTTAATCTTAAGCCTCAGCAGTGTGTCTCCGAACCTCAGAACGTATTTCAAAACACAGGAGGACATGTACTAATTATATTAATTATTTCCTTTTTAAATAATATTATTTCAGGGGTTGAGTTAATAACTTTCCAGTAGTAAAAGCCCTGATGAGGAATAAAATTACAGGATGATTATTTGTGCTGTATCAGCTTTTGGATGAAAAGATAGGATGTATTCCATGGGTGATAGTAGTAGCTCAAGCAGCTGTGTGTGTTACATGCTTAACATGAGCCCCTGTGAGCCCTGGCCTTGAATCCCCTGTCCTGAGTGTGGGTGGAATCGATGACTTGCTTGAACTAACCAACAGACTATGGCAAAGTGATGAGATGTCACCTCTGTGACTATATTTTGTTATATAAAACACTGCTTAACATATTGGTGGAAGAGTTTCTCCTGCTGATCTTGAAGAAGTGAATCCATGTGTGAAATCCTTTTCAAGATGGCCATGTGGCTGGCCTCTTGATCCTAAGGGTGACTGCCAGCTGTCAGCCACTGAGAACCAGGGCACGTTGCTACACAGATGCAAGGAAATGAATTCTGTCAACAATGAAATAAACTTAGAAGTAGGTTCTTCCCCAGTTGAGCCTCTCGATGAGCATGCAGCTTGGCTGGCACCTTAGTTACAGCTTTGTCAGACCCTGAGTAGAACACCCAGTTGGACTATACCCAGACTCCTGACGTAAGGCAGCTGTGAGATCATCAATATGTGTTTTAAGCTGCTAAATTTGTGACAATTTGTTCAGCAGCAAGATAAAATGAATATAGCCTACTACAGGTCCAAAAATTAAGGTTACATCTACAGCATGTTAATTCTCTGGCATTAGTAAACATTTTAATAAATCAGTTACTCGCCTTGAGGGGAATTAAATATCTTGGGGGATGATTGAGTTTTTTTTTCTCAAATGAATATTTTGCAGTCATGTTGTCATAGTTCAAGTCTACTCATATGGATGCCAAAATGGTAATTTAGAGTAATTCAAATAACCAATCACCATCAAAGTATTTGTGATGTCCAAAGGGAGTCATGGAACTTATAAGCAGCAAAATTCGGTTGGGGCAGCATTTTATTGCAAAAGGATGGCTTTTAGGGATGGGTAGCAGTTGTGATGGGAGACCAGACACGATCACACAGGAAAGAATATTTAAATACTATTGCTTGGTCTGAACAGAATTCTTTTCTCCGTCCGATGTTCACCATCCTTGAAGGCATTCATAAAGTGTTCCAAGTTGTAAGGAGCTTCCTTGGACAATTAAGTCTTATTTTTGTAATGTAAGGGTTTGCTTAAGGATATACAGAAACAGAAGTGGGAGGAGCACCATAGAATTGCTAAATGCTTTATATTAGAGAGGAGAATTTGAACTAATTCTGTGGCTCAGTGGTTAAGGTTGCTAGTTTTGGGTGAGCTGAGATTAAACCATGGGAGAATTTTTAGAAAGTACTTTATACTATAATTTAAGACAGTTAAAAATTAGCTAAAACATTTTAAGACTTTGGAAAAGATTTATACTAATATAATTCATAATACTAATGGGAATTTTATTATCCATTATGAAACTATGTGACACCATCACCAATCTAAAGGAAGGAAAAGGTTACTTCTGAAATATAATTAACCTGTTTTCACTTGGGAAGAATAGGAAGTTAAAAATAAAGTTATGATCCTTATCTGTATCTTTGGGTAGATTTACCTGATGAATGAATCAAAATTTCATAGAACAATAAAGGCTGTCACATTACTAATTTTCTAGTAGAGCTGATCAAATATAGAGGGTCTTAAGTTCTCTTTTAATATAACATACAGAAGAGAATCTAGAGTCCATGTGCAACTTTAAAGTTTTTATTTTGATTAAACTTCATTAGGGGTATTAAAGTTGACTGAGAAGGCATAAAGTCAAGAACTGATGAACTCTTACTGGGTACAATGACAAAAAATTAAAAAAAGTGGAGAGGATGGTTGCTTCCTATTCTTTCTGCGGATCTTGAAATTTGGAATACTTGACACATCAATTTCTATCCTAAGTCTATGAAGATCTTTTAGAAATCCAAGTTGTTCAGTGGCACCTCTAACTTTATTGTTCAAGTTCACATCCCTTAGGATGGCATTGCAAGGTCTGTCATTGTCCGTGTTCTGTGCCAGCTCCTCTGGCTTCTGCTTTTCTTCCATCCGCAGGGAACCTTAGCCACCCTCTGGCCATCTGCAGCCTTCTACCTCCAGGCCTTCGTGATGTTGTTGCCCCTTGCAGGAATATGTTCTCTGCACTTTTTTTGCAAAGCGTGGTTCAAATATTGACTTCTGTAGAAAGCCTACATAGACTTTCAGTCTAAATTAAACATGTTGGCCTGTCTGCACTTTCCTTCATCACAACACTTATTCTGTAAGTAATAACTGATTGACTATCTGCTTTCTTTATTAGACTGTGATTTCCTTGAGGGCAGGATTACTCACTGAATTTGTATCCCAAGACTAGTAGTATTTATTGAGCATTTTCTGTGTGTCAGGTGCTATCCTAAAGGATGTATATTAACTCCCTTAATCCTTAAAATACTCTTGTGAGGTAGATACTAACTTAATCTTCATCATATCAATGAGGAACATGAACCCCAGAGAGGTTAAGGAATGTTCAGTGCCACCCAGCTAGTAACAGATGGAGCTAAGATATGAACACCTAGGCAATCTGCCTTAGGTGTCCTCTTAGCCATGTTCTCAACTGCCTTTCCAGTGCTTGGCATGTGGTGAATCCTCAATGCATAATGGTGGAATGAATGACTGGGTGATAGAAGCAGGTGACACTGAGGAGTGAGACCTGATTGTGAGCTGGCTCACAGGCTCAGAGAGCAGTTATAAAAGGTCCAGTTACAATAGTGACAGAGCAGAGGCAATTAACTGGGGAAGCTGTTGTGGGAGAAATGCCCAGAAACACAGTTCTTCTCACCAATGCAGTAAAGAATTACAGGCCAGTGAGTCTAATAGTGTGCAAACGAAGTTTATTAATGCTAAGTTCTAATAGGAAAGCAAAAGCAAGGGTGGCTAGAGCAAGGGTGGCCAGAGGCTGGGTGGTCAGCACCCGATGGCCAGAGGCCAGGTGGCTAAAAGCTGTGTGGCCTGCAGAGAGGTGGCCAGGGGCCCCCCATGTGGCAAGAGAGCCAGGAGGTCGAGAGAGTCCTTTGTTCTGAGCACTTATATAGTTGGTGGGATGGGGGTGAAAAAGTTACATGTTAATTGAAGGGTAAAGGTGGTGCCAGCCTTCCTGGAGAGACGTGACTACCCAAATGTAGGTATGGTGGGGGTCTGTTAGCCTGAATCCTTATCTTGCTCCAGACTTCATTCATTTTTCGTATGCGACGGGAGGCAGGCAGTTAGCTGAAGGTCTTTATGGGTTTTCTTTGGGCAGCGAAGACCCCCTCCCCTTCTCCCTTTCAGGCCTTGGGAAGAATACACAGTCTCAAGGTTTTCCTTTCCCAGCTAGTGGAGATGATACACACAGACTTTCAAGGGCTCACCACTCTCCTCACTATCATAGTTTCACTTGTTGTTTGGGATACCTGGCAGCCTTATGGGACCAGGCTCAACATTACTGAGTCAGTGGGTGAGTTTTGCTTGTAGCCCCTGTATTAAGTTCTTTGTTAAATTACAATGGTGAGGGCTCTGCCTTTATTTCCCCTCCGGCCGCTTATTCCACCATAACAAAGTCATTCTAATTTCTACCAGACTCATAATTTTACTATCTTGTAGTTCATCAGGAACTGTCCATGTTAGGAAAGGCCTTTGATACGTAGAAAGACATGAATAAAATAGTTGGAAGAGAAGAAAGCATGTCAATTCAAGAAATCACTAGTTTTTCAGATATAGAATGTTTTTAATGATTTACACACAGTGATGCATTTAGTCAAGCAACAGGAAAATCTTAAGCACCTTTGTACCCTGCACTGTTCTGAGCCCCTTGGGAGATGTGCAATAAAGGGAGGGGCAGTGCCTAAGTTTGATGGCAATGGAGTATATGAAGAAAATCTTATTTTCACATTGAAAAGAAATGTTGTAATTAGGTATGTACTTCATATTCAGCTCTGGGCACAGTGTTATAAACATTGTTAATAATATGGTAAAGCTACAAGCTACTATAAACATTTATAATCACTTAAAATAATAAAAATGCTGTAAAAATGGGCATAAATGTACTATATACGTTGATTGTAGTTGAGACTCTAATGTACTGACAAGTATACACATAACATTTAAAAATATAATTCCATCTCTCATAAATTTGATTGAAAACAAATATGCCAGCCTTAATTAACATTAAATATTTAAGTAGCAATGACTTTCTATGCCTTTTTAAGAGTTTATGAAGCCTTTGTGGGAATGATTTGGATGGCCCAAGTTCTTAAAAGCTCTGTCCCAGGCAGTTCTGTTTATGCCTTTTTTCCTTCTTGAATTTTGCTGAAGCAAGCAGAGGCACTGAAAATAATTCTGCTCCTTTAAATTAGCCTCAAAGTACCAGTTACTGAAATGTTGAAGATTTTATGGTAATAAAACTGTGGTTTGACCTGCTGCAAAGAATTTAAGAAAAAGATAGTGTTAACCCTCACATTCTCTGTATCACCTTCTACTTATTCAAAGTAATAAGTGCATTTGCTCTGAATCACCCCCAATTAAAGTAATCAAGAAACAGTAAGTGCTAAGTCCCTTTACCTGACATTTTACTAACACCAATCAGAGTACCGAAGGAAGCTTTGGACTTCTGTCCTTAAGTGCAGAACCTAGATTTCACCATCTGTTGGTTATCTCTACCTGAAGAACCCACAAGCATATTACCAAAATGTGAAATCATTATCTTTCCTTTGAGACCTTCTTTTATCCTTCACTTATCTATTCACTCAGCAAATAGCCTTGAGAGTTGAGTGGATAAATGAATGAAATAAACCAAAAAGTTACCAGGTTATCAGCATAGGCTTAAAAAAAATAAGCTTCATGGTACGTATATCAGTTGGAGCCAATGCAGACAATAGAAACCAATGGAACATCTTACCTTGAAAGGAACTTAATGCAAGGATTTGGGTGTTTACAAAATATCTGAAAGGCCTGGAGGCAAGGGTTACTCCTGGGTTTTCTAATTTATGGTCACATGACTGAACTGGGACCTCAGGTCAGGAAACTGCTGCTACTGCTATCATTACTGCCTTTCTACCTTCCTTACAGCATCGAAGTTGGTAAGCTGCCAATATTCCTTTGGCTGGAGCCCATTTCTCCCCATTGCAACTGAAGAAATAAGTTTTGCATTTCTTTTTCCAGCTTCCAAATCTCACATAAGTGCATCTAACTGGCAGAACCCATATTATATCCAGAATCATAGCTGCAAGGGAGTCTGGGAATTATAGTTTTTAGTCCTTAAGCCCTACAATTCAGGAGGGACCTTGGAAGAGATTGGAAATTGATGATGAGTGTCATATACTGTATCTAGTATAGAACATGCCTCAGAATTGCTAAAATTAGTATGAGACAGGGTCCTGTTGCTAGTGAATGAATACCAAGAAATAAGGGTAGGGATAAGGTGAGATGTGGAGAATTGTTAAGCTTCAGCTCTCTCAAGGTACTTAGGGGCATTAATGGATATCACAAACTCTGTGGTATAGAACTAAATGCAATAGATGTTGAGAAAAGGCAGCGATATTGGTGCTGAAGTGGTCTAAAAAGGTTTTGGGAGGAATTGAGCTCTGACCTAGGCCACAAAGAATGAACAAAATCTGCACATTGGCACAGTAGAAGGAAGAAAGATGGAATTTCAGGGCCAGGATATGGCCTAAACTGGAAGCATTGCCTAAAATTTTGGTTCTTGAACTCACGTTCACAAAGACAATGTCCGAAACTTGTCAGTGTGAGCCGCGTTGCAG
This sequence comes from Tonatia bakeri, assembly GCA_004024845.1. Classification (NCBI taxonomy): domain Eukaryota; kingdom Metazoa; phylum Chordata; class Mammalia; order Chiroptera; family Phyllostomidae; genus Tonatia; species Tonatia bakeri. Next base: position 80,060 of record PVIA01002376.1, on the reverse strand, counting down.
GGTCTAGCTGCAACACCTGAAGAGCTTTTATTTTCTCGTCTGCCTTGGAACGTTATCAGTCCTTTTTATACTGACTGCATATGGATTACAATTTGTTTTTATGTAAACCAATTTATATATTAGATATTTTTAAGTCTGTATTTAATGATCTATTACTATGTAATAATTACTCAAATACCTGGCAAAATAAAGCAATAAATATATATTATCTCACCTAGTTTCTAAGGGTCAGGAATCCAGGAGAAGCTTAGCTGGGTGGTTTTGGCTCTGGGTCTCTCATGAGGGTGCAGTGAAGCTATCGACCAGGCTGCAGTCTCCCGATGGGCTGGAGGATCTACTTCCAAGATCACTGAGATGGATGTTGGCAGGAGGCCTCAGTTCCTTGCTATGTGGGTCTCTTCACACAAAGGTCATGACTTAGCAGCTGGCCACACTGTTCTCACTGTTCAAAGTGATCTAAGAGAGTAGAGCAAGATGGAGCAACCATGATGGGAGCCGAAGGGTCTTTTAAAACATAATTTTGGAAGTTACATATTACCATTTATACTTTATTTTGTTGGTTACACAGATCAACCCTAGTACAGTGTGAGAAGGGAAAACACTGGGGGGTGGGTTCATTGGAGGCCATCCTGAAGATTGGCTACCCCCAAATAAAACAACATTGATACATAGGTAATGTTTCAGCAAGGAAAAGTTAGAATAGCGCACTCAAGAATCACACATTTATGGAAAATCTGAGACTCTGTTACATTCCTGTGATTCTATTGTTTTAGGAATTTTATGATTGCAACCAGAAGCACTCACTGGAGTTTTAAGTCCTTATCTATGGGTCATGGAGATGTGAATATGTGTTTTAAAATCTCCAATATTATTTCTGACATCTCCATTTATAAGCTAAGATTATTGCAATCGAACAAATGTGGAAACTGTAGCATGTGGGTAAATTTTGAAAATTTGGAAATCTGCTTCACATGTAGCAGTGATATTTTGTTATAGTGGCAGATGATATTGTGAGCATATGCTGTTTTTGAATGAAGCTTCTTGTTTGATACAACACATTATTTGGAGAAATGATACTTTTTGATCCACTCTAGTCCATTAGTAGGATTATTATATTTATTATAAGTGATTATACTGGTATTTCCTATTAACAATCTTATATCTGAAATTTTAATTTATCTAAAAGTTATAAAGTAAAGAATGAGTTTAGTACTTGTTTTCTGAAATCTTAAAGTTTAGAAAAGTAATTCATATATTTTAAAATTATAGTTGACAAAAAATAAAATTATAGTTGACACACAGTATTTTATTAGTTTCAGGTGTAAAGCAAGGTCATCAACATTTATACACCTTACCATGTGATCACCATGAAAGGTCTAGCAGCCATCTGTCCCTCTACAAAGTTATTACGATATTATTGCCTATCTTCTCCATGCTGTGCATCCTTATGGCTTATTTTATGACTGGAACTGTGTACCTCCTAATCCCCTTTACCTTTTCTGTGCATCCACTACCTCTCTCCCTCTGACAATCATCAGTTTGTTTTCTGTATCTGAGTCTGTTTCTTTCTTTTGTTTTTTAGATTCCATGCATAAGTGAAATCATATGGTATGTGTCTTTCTCTGACTTACTTTACTTAGCATATTACCCTCCAGGTCCATCCACAAGAGAAAGGACGTAATCAAGAGATGTGATAGACATGAGATGTACGAGGCTGCTGCAGATGTAACACGGCATACCGTTTTACAGCAAACATTTCTTTTGTGTTCTAGAGTACACTTTAAAAATAATGATAAAAATATAGTATAGCAAGTACACAAACCAGTAACTTAGTAGTTTACTATCATCATCAAGTATTATGTAACATACATGATTATATATGCTACACTTTGATATGACTAACAACACGGTGGGTTTATTTACACAGCATCACCAAACACTTGCTATGACATTACCTCAGCTACGAAGTCACTAGGTGATAAGAATTTTTCAGCTCTGCTACAATCTTATGGGACCCCTGTTGTGCATGCAATACATTGTCGACTACAGCACATGACAGCACCTTCCAATTGTTACACAGCACATGACAGTATTTAGGGTTTAGGAACTGAGAAGCATTGTGATTTGCCATTGTCATTGTCATAAACCAAGCAAAAGGCCTCACTGTGGCTAAGTCCAGGAGAAGATTCTTACCTTTATACAATGTAGTCATCCCTTCAGCTGTGTAATGTGCTTTGTCTACTCGATATAAGACAACCTAAGATTGTATAAAAATCAATAGAAAATAGTAGTTCTAATATAGGTTTGTTGATTCTTTAATAATATTTTAGTCTGGTGTGGAGAGATTCTCCTCCTTGCAATTTAAACATGGGTGAATTAAAGGAGAATTTTTTAAAGACATATTAAAGATAGAGACTGAACAATTTATGGATTATCAAATTCTTAAATGGAAGCAAACATGTGGCCTAGGTGAATGGAAAAATCTTGTTAGATCTTAAAATGCCAGTGTGACAATAATGAATCCTTAAATTTTAGAAACTAGTAAAAGAACCACAAGATTTTATATTGAGGAAACTGAGTCTATGGGCAACTTTTAATAACAATGCAAAAAAAAAAAAAACCTAACAAAATGAATGTTTTCAGTGGTATAGCAGTGAAATGATGAGAGCATCTCACAAAATTTCTGTAAATAATGTCACAATTTAAATTATATAGTAGTTTTACCAAAGAATTTCTTATTTTACTTTCTTTTTTTAGAAAACTGCCTAGCCCTGGTTGGTGTGGCTCAGTGGATTGAGCACCAGCCTGCAAACCAAAGGGTCACTGATTTGATTCCTAGTCAGGACACATGCCTGGGTTGTGGGCTAGGTCCCCAGTAGGGTGCGTGCAAGAGGCAACCACACACTAATGTTTCTCCCCCTTTCTTTCTCACTCTCTTCCCCTCTCTAAAAATAAATAAATAAAATCTTTTAAAAAATTGCCTAAAGGGTTCTTTAGTGACTAATGGAGAAAACTTAAAAGCTCTGGATCTAGAAATCGTAGAAGAGTAATATTTTCTTCTCTAGTTACTCATTTGAAGAAAAATACTAAATGACTAAAGTCATTAAGTGCAGGGCCCCCTTAAGTCAAACAGCCTGAAAGAATAATCAAGTTCTGAACAGGAAGAGACCCCTGGAAATGGAATCAGCAAGTGGGGAACCTTTGTGTTTGTGACTTGACTAACATTTATATCTCTTGCCAGGGTTTTGTCTCCCAATTCTAGATCTGCATATCCAGCTCCTTATTCCCAGTATCTTCACGTGAACGTCTGAGAAGCAACTCAAATTTAACGTGTCTCAAGCTGAACTTCTGGTCATCCTTTCCCAACTTGCTTTTCTTTCCATGCCCTGCATTTCAGTTCATCCTTCCAGCTCTTCATGTTCAAAGCCTTGAGTCTTGACTTCTTTTATATCCTAAATCCAATTTATCTGCCCATCTTATTGGCTCTATCTGCAACTATACCCACAATCCATCATTCTCTTCATCCCTACTGCTACCTTCTTGGTCTGAGCCATCGTTGTCTGTAAGAATGTCCAAACTGGTCTCTCTACCTTTACCTGCACTACCCTGTGCCCCTTCTACCCCATTCATCTATTCTCCACAAGGCAATCAGAATAATCTTTTCTAAAATGTAAGTCAAATCATGTCACTCAGAGTAAACATCCTTACTATGACTTGCAAGACCCTACATGTTCTCTCTCTTTCCTCACCACCTACTAGTGTCCCCTTCTTTTTTCATTTGTAGACATATGGTCTTCCTTGCAATTCCTCCAACATGCTAGGTATGCTCCTGCCTTTGGGCCTTTGAACTTTCTGTTACCCCTGCTATTGTCTTAGATAGTTGCCTGGTCCACTTACTCATCTCCTATTGGCACTTGCTGAAATGTCACCTTTTTAAGGAACTTCTGGTTGAGAAGGAGGTATAGGTAGACATGTTTCACCTCCTTGTGCAACCACAGAGAGAATTACATCTATTTCTCAAAACAAATAGCAATTAGAACCATCAGAAAATTGTATGGAATTCTGACAACCAAAGATTTAAAGAAGCCACATTCATCCTGATAGGTAAGAGGGATGTAGTTATAGAGATGGACAGAGAAGCATGGAGATGAGGTGTGGCATGGAGAGGCCCCACTGGTGGTGGCAGAACAGGTGTTCCCACATTCATGTGAGGTGGATTAAAATTGGAAGGGATACCTTTATCCCTAGGCCAGACCATGCAGCTCAGGGTTTCAGTTCCAGGAAGATAAATCCCGATAACTTCTGGCTGTAAAAACCAGTGAGGTTGGGGTGGCAGAAGAAACTGCCAGATTTCCAGGCAAGTTCATTTAAAGAGTCCACATGGACTTAGAATGTATGTAAACATACTCATTCTGGAATTTTCCAGCAGGGTAACAGCTGGAAGGGCACCTGTCACATATAGTAAGTGGTTGAAGTGACTGGAAATAGGGCAAGTGCTGGGCAAACCTACAGAAGCCAGGCAGCAGCACTGTCCCCTCTCTGAGCTCCATCACCTCCCCAGAGAGTCACAAAGTGGTGAAGTGGGTTGCCCCACCCTGGAGATTTACTAAGGCTCCACCCCACATAATTTACAGAAGCCTTTTCTAAGACAGGGAGTCAAAGCAGCTCTACCTAATATACAGAAACAAACACAGGGAGGCTGCCAAATTGAGGAGACAAAGAAATATGGCCCAAATGAGAGAACAGAAGAAAACCCCAGCAAAAGAACTAAATGAAATGGAGATAACCAACCTATAAAATGTAGAGTTCAAAACACTGGTGATCAAGATGCTCAAAGAATTCATTGAGTTCGGCAAAAACATAAGGGAAGAAATGAAGGTTACACTAAGTTAAATACAGAAAAACCTACAGGAAACCAACGGTAGAGAAGATGAATCCAAGGATCAAATCAACAATTTAGAATACAAGAAAGGAAAAAGTATTCAATTAGAACAGCAGGAAGAAAAAAGAATAAAAAAAATGAGGAGAGGCTTAGGAACCTCTGGAACAACTTTAAATGTAGCTATATATGAATCATAGGGGTGCCAGAAGGAGGGGAGGAAGAGAAAGAAATTGAAAAATTATTTGAAAAAATAATGAAGGAAAAGTTCCCTAATTTGGTGAAGGAAAAAGACATACAAATCCAGGAAGCACAGAGAATCCTGAACAAGTTGGACCCAAAGAAGACCACACTAATGCACATTATAATTAAAATGCCAAAGGTAAAAGATAAAGAAAGAATGTTAAATGCAGCAAGAGAAAAGCAGAAAGTTACCTACAAGGGAGTTCCCATAGACTATCAGCTAATTTTTCAAAAGAAACTTTGTAGGCAAGAAGGGGCTGGCAAGAAGTATTCAAAGTGATGAAAAGCAAGGACGTACAACCTAGTTTACTCTATCCAGCAAAGCTATGATTTAGAATGGAAGGGCAGATAAAGTGCTTCCCAGACAAGGTAAAGCTAAAGGAGTTCATCATCACCAAGCCATTATTATGTGAAATGTTAAAGGGACTTATTTAAGAAAAGAAGAACATATCTATGAATAGTAAAAGGGTAACAAATTCACAACTACCAACAACTGAATCTAACCCCCCCCCCCCAACAAACTAAGCAAACAACCAGAACAGGAACAGAATCATAGATATGAAGATCATTTGGAGGGTTAACAGCTGGGAGGAGTAGTGGGAGAATGGGGGAAAAGGTACAGGGAATGAGAAGTATAATTGGCAGGTACAAAATAGACAGGAGGATGTACAGAATAGTATAGGAAATGGAGAAACCAAGGAACTTACATGCACGACCCGCAGACATGAACTAAGGGAGAGATTGCTGGAGAGAAATCTCCAGGGGTACTGGGAAGAGGGGGACAAAGAGGGAAAAATGGGACAACCATAATAGCATAATCAATAGAATAAAATTTTTTAAAAAGTCACCCTTTCAGTAAGCCTTTCCTTGGACACTTTATTTAAAATTACAAACTGGCTTACCATCCCTAGTCTCTCTGTCCCTCCTTTGCCTTATTTTATTTTTATTCATAGTATTTATATGTTCTAACATATGTATTTACTCACTTTCCTGGTCTGTTTGTTTATAGCCCTGTCCCCAGCACCTAGAGCAGTGCCTGGCTCAGACCAGACACTCAGTGAATATTTGCTGAACAAATGAATACATGACCACTGCTGTTATTGTATTTGGTTGGAACATTCTGTAGCTGGGCTTTGTCTTCTCCCTTCTCCCACTCTTAAATTTGGAGAGTTCATTTTGAGACCCGAAACTTCATTTCTACCACTGTGGGTGTTCTCGCCCTACTTTATATAAACTACTTAGGAGGAGTACTCTGCCGTTATGAGAAAAGTAAATTTTTCTCTAGAATATGTTGACCGAGTTATCCAGTGAGGAAAACAACTTGCAAGAAGCTGTTTCTTCTTTATGCCCCTTTCTCATGGTGAGACCTCCCCTGATTTGGGAGGATGCTGCTGAGGGTCTCATTGGGATGATGACAGTCCTGAAAAACTGCTTCATAGCAGGGATGGGAGGCAGAATGCCCCTGGAATGAAGATACCATAACCCAGAAAGTAGGGATTTCATGCAAAGAGAATGGATTCATGCGTTAGGCATTTGCACTGTCCATTGTGTGAAGGTAGGCAGCCAGGAGACACACTCGACTTTCCACCTCTTGCTTCTCTGACTACTCACGATATTTCCCCTCGAGCTTTATAATTGCCTGCTTCTATCTCTCTCAGTTAACATACATCCACTTGAGCTGGAAATAACACACTGATGGCTTTGTGATCCAACAGGTGTTCCTGCCAATTAGGAACCTGACCCCGTCATCGTATCTGCCACTAGCCTCTATAAAGTTGGCAATGTTTTATCAATTTTGGGGTAAAACCCTAAAATTTTGGAGGGAAATATTTTATAGCTTGTCTTTAAATTTGTAGCCAATTCACTTTTTCTGAATACAATCGATTCCACATGTCTTGCTGAAAGTTTTGGTAGGTATATTTAAAAAGGATAGTCTTTACTGGATGATACAAAAGAGGCAACTGATTATATCAAAGCTAATAAAAATAGACTGCTCATCAAATGGACTATGCACACACATTACACTGGTACCCTGTGAAATTATTACATACGATTATCAAAGTATTTGTGGAAAACCAATATGGTGTTTGGAAATAGAAAAACCAAACTGGGCACGCTGTAGAATTCTGATAAAGTGAAAACAAATAAACATTTTGAAAATTGAAGGCTTTTTAACAATGTGATTTGGTGCATTTATGTTGTCTATGTTGCTGTGATCATAGGCTAAATGCTATAGAATAAATATTCTGATTGTACCCCTCTTCCAAAATAATTGCCTTGGTTCCCTTGGCTTTTAGCTTTAGGGCACATGGTTCAAATAGTGACCGACCTTTCTTGCTAGTTGGCTTTAGTCCTGCACACCTTTAGTTATTGATCTGCAGGCTGCTCTTGGGCAAGATTAAGGGATCTGAGGGGCATGGTTTGCTGGAGGATATCACACCCAGACCTGAGGAATCACACAAGGGAACTTCCTGGGGAATGAAGTTTTAGAATTCTTTAAACTTTTTAAGGTTCTGTCTCCAGCTCAGCCTCTAACTGGTTGTGGGGTCCTGGACAAATCACTTCCCCTTATTAGCCCGTGTGGTCCTCATTTTTAGAATGAGTGGGCTGGATTAACTGTGCCTATTGTCCTTTGCAGTTGTAAAGGGACAGGCAATTACTAAACTGCACAATGACAATGGCCACTCGCCTTATCTATCATAACATTAACACAATACGTTTGATTTGTATAATGTGTCGTTAGCCTTTAGCATCCACAGAAAACACTGCAGACTGGGGCTGGTGAAGAATCGTCTAGCACCTCTACAGATACATCTCCCATTTCAGGGAGCGGTGTTTAGGAAAGCTTTCTAAATGGACCGATTCCATAGCAAATGCTTGTAAGACATTTACAAAGAGAAAGGAAGAAAAAAAAAAGCATGGGGAAAAGGCAAACTGTTTTACTTCAACAAATAATGAAAATCAGTTTGTTTACATGCTTCTTTACATTCCTAACACTTTAAAATACTTTGTTGCTTAAACTGTAATTTCACAGTCAATTAATCTACCACATACTGTATGCTGTTTTCTGTAGGCTGCTGTTCTAGGCACCCAAATCTCACAACCTGCCAGTTTTTTCTACATTTTTAGGTTGATTTAAATGTGATTGCTGAGAGTAGGCACCACCTGATTTGTAGGGAGAAAAAAAAACCTTTCAAAATGGACTCCATATACAATATGGACACTGTGATTCTGGGCTGTCGGAATCTAGGGTTTCGCCTTAGAAAGCAGTTCCCAATCTCCTTCCCTGATGCTTTGATAAAGTGCATCATAATGCAGATGAATATCAGAGGAAACAGCATGAGTCACATGAATTTCATGAAAATCAATGGGAAAATAAATGGAACTTCTGTTAGTCGATTGGCTTCTGAGGGAGAAGAAAGGAAGGTTATCAGAGGGCACGTTGGGGTTCTCACCTCCAAGTCCTAGCTCTGCTAGTGGGCACAGTGACCCTGGGTGAATTGCTTCGTCCTCACCTTGTGGGCTGTCAGCTCCATCTGAGAAGTGAGTTGGTTGGATTGCTTGACTGCTGTGGCCTCCATGCTTCCTAATTTTTATCAGAGAAGTCTCACAGAGGTGCCATGAAAGTAAGCACATTTTCATTTCTAAATATTTTGGAATGTTTATGCAACACAGATTAAGAAGCTTGATAAGTAACTGTGGTCTCTAACAAGGTTTCCTGTTGGGGTCATGAACGGGGACGTGTAAAACATTGATCCGCTGTGTAGGTGGTGCTTATGACTTCTCTGATCGCTTTGGCTGAAAGGAGAAAAACATTTTAGGGGACATCATCCATTGTTTTAGTTTATGTCTGAATGAGACTGTAAACTTCACAGGACAGGAATTTTGTCTTTTGTGCTTTATGTGCTATAAAGTATCATATACATTTCCACAGTTCTATAAATTTTAAGAATAAAAATTAGTGCTGATCCAACACATTCATCCATTTAATATTTAGCAGATTTTAGTAATGCCTTCAATATTTTATCCTCTCATATTTTACAGTGTTTGGAGTTTTTATGGCAGTCTCTCAGAGACAGACTTTAAGTTTAAATTTTGCCTTTTGGAGAGGCATCGATTCTGAATGTCCCTTCTGGGGCCCATTCTTTAGCCATTGAAAAACTCATAGCTGACTTACCTCGGGAGCCTCTTTAAGGCCATTTTCTGTTGCATTAGTCAGCTCCCTTTGGGTGACATCCAGCACTTTTCATTGCTATGTATACTTTTTCAATTTTCTACAATTTATGGGAAGCTCTTTTTAGATGAATCTTCCTAAAACACCGACTTCATTATGTCATTTTCTGGCTTAAGAACTTGCAACATTTCTAAAATGAAATTTTAACCTCTCAGCTTAGAATTCAAGGTCTTCCATCAATAGAAAAATGTATTCTAGTATCTTCTACTTACAAAGAAAGCAAAGAGCCAGCAAAACCAGCAACAACAACAACAACAACAACAACAAGAACTGTTAAAGTCACACATCCTCTATCATTGCTTCATCTCTGTTTCCTGTATAGCAAGACTTCTTGGAATAGTTGTCTATTCTCAATTCCCCTTTCTTGGCTTCTAGTCACTCTTCAACCCACTCCAATCATTTCTTTACTGAAACTACTTTTTTCATGGTTACCAACCATCTCCATGTTGCCAAATCCACTAGCCCCTGCTCTGCTCTCTCTAAAGTGACTTCTCAGCAATGTTAAGCATATTCTGGTTTCTCTTCTGCCTTTTTGATTAATCTTTTCAACCTTTTTTGCTACCTCCTACATTGGATCTCAGATATTGAAAAATTTCCAGGCTCATACTAGAGTCTTTTTCTCTTTCTTCTCTTTTTACCAAATCAATTTTACTCAGTCTTATGGCTTTAAATGTCCTATACAGTGTGATGACTAGTTTTTATATCTCTAACTACTCCCCTGGATTCCAAACTCCTATAACCAGCTGTCTTCTTTCAATTTGTACTTAGATATTGTGACTCACATAGTGGGATACCTTACCAATATTCACTTTCCTCAAGAGAACCCTGGTATTGATTCGGGTAACAATGTGTACAGCTAAGAACTACATTTTTAGACTCCCTTGCAGCTATGGGCAGTTATGGGAGAAGTCACTCAAAGTCTTATGAAGATTTCTGAGAAATTTTCAGTCTTGATATAGACACATATCCTTTCTCATTTTGCTTCCTTCTTATTCCTGCCCAAAGCATAGGCCACTTGCCACCTTCTCACTGTGCACCTGCACATTGGTTTTCTTTCTGTCTTAGAATATGAACATGAATTATTTTTCCTTTTAAGGAAATATGCTCTTACTATTCCTTCTGCCTGATGTCTATAGGTTGACTCTTCATAACTTAGGTCTTGCTCAAACACCATCTCCTTAGAGAGGCTTCCCTCAGCATCCTAAAGAAAGTAAGCATTTTGTCTGATGGGGAATGCCTATCCTTTTATTCACCTCTAAATCAAATCAAGTCTACCTCAAGCTTTACTATTTCTAGGAAGCCTTTCTTTTATTATTCCATTCCACAAAGATATTTCTGTTTCTTGACTGCCATAGTATTTATCTGTACTGTCTTTTCCATATTATAAACTAGACTGTCTTTGCTATTCACAAGTTGGGTTGTTATGCATGCCTCATTTTCCTCAGCTGAGTGTAAGCTTTTTGCAAATTACAGGTTTTGAGTTTCCTTTAATAACTTCAGTGCTTGGCTCATGGCTGAGGCTCAAAAATGTATATTAATTTAATGATGCTCACATTTTCAGTAAATGGTGCCTTCATATCAATCATCTGTTTTGTCTTTACATTGCATGGGTTTGGAGAAAATATTTCCTTGCTTGATTATAGAGAGGATCTCCTAGTGTTTTCATTTTATCTTTCATCTCAGTGGCTAAAATCAAGGTAAGATCCTAGTATGTTAGAATATAAAGTATGTTTTGCAATAATTTTATTTCAGTTGGATTTAGAACTGAGAGTGAAGATTAGTTATGATATTGATTGCCATCACTGTCCTCCATGAATATCATGCATAGTGTTCGGTAAGGCAGAGCCCGTAATGTGACAGTGAGCTTTAGCTTTCAGAATTTCTATTTCAATGTAAGAGAAAGGTACATTTGTTTCTACTTGAAATGGTGCTATGAATCATTTTCAGTAGGACCTGAAGTGATTAGTGATTATGGATTTGCAAAGATCCACCACCCATACATCTTTTCTGGTATCCATGGCAATGAAAATGATACCTCTTTGAGAAGCTTAATAAGGGCAATCAAGAGAGGTTTTCTCGTTGCAAAGCGTGCCTGTCCATTTGAGGTTCAGATCTCCACCTCAGATCTCATTAGGGCCAGTCATTATCAGGCTGAATGGACCAACCCAGGGAAAGAACAATTGCTCTGTAAGGGGATCACATACCTACTTTCACTTGAGATTTTGTAAGACAAGTAATAACTTGCCTGAATTTAGTCAAGATTCGATAAGCCTGGAACTAACCATCTCATCTCAATCCGTCTCTTTCTTGGATCAGCTGGGCCAGCAACCCCACAGCTGTAAACTGTTCAACCCCATTTAGATCAATCTTTATTTTAAATTCAGGAAAAGTTCAGCTACAATTTAAATCAAATTCATAATGAGAGGGATGAATCTTTAATAATATGAAAGATCGAAACTGAGAGAACTGTAAATTTAAATTGGGGTCATTACAGAACACTCTCTGGTAGAGTTACTGTATTTTAAGGGGATTGCAAAATTCTCCATATGTTTACAAGGAGAATAGAATGAGTAATAATATCAAAACAGACCCTGAAGAAATATTAAGTAAATTTAATACTCTTCCTTATTAGTAAAAGTAAAGCTTCTACATAACAATTTGAAAATTCTGAAGGGAATACATCCACCCTTAATATTGTAAATCAGTAGAAATGGCTCTAAAAGGATATCATGTTATATTTTTTACAGGAAAGATGTCTTTTAGAAAACATGCCAGTTCCACAGTTTTATTTTAATTGAGGTTGCATAAGAAAAATGATTTTCTCTGTGGAACGTGTCCGTTGATGTGGCATCCTGTCTGATCTTGGGCATTCTGTGTGTCTAGACAATATTCCTGGCATATCAGGGAGAGATCACTGTTGCCAACAGTTCTTTGCCAAGCTTATGCTGGCGTTTACTGCTTAGGTGATAGAAGACTAGGGATGGTGTGTGTATGTGCTGGTGTTGGAGGTTTTCCGTGAATAGACGACAAAACGGTAACCTGCAAATGTACGGACTGCATTGTGGACATTTCTTTCTGAGTGGTTTGGCACACTGGCAATTTATCAGACCAGAAAAGTAAGGGAGTTCAGAGCCTTAGGAAAAATCCAACCCTTGAAAATAAAAGGAAGATATTTGCATGTTTCACTCTTAAAACCAAAAAGTGACTTCTTCCAACAGAGAGATGTTACTTTTGAACTGTGGAGGACTGCTGATGTGTGTCAGTTCGGGGCTCTGTACCCTCTGTTAGTTATGATTGCTTGTAGTCTCCTACTCAGGTTTCTTTGAAGATTTTGTTAGTTGGATTAAGTTATGTCCTGTTTCAGAAAATCATGAGTATTTTCATATGGATTTATTGGGGGGTTCCCAAAGTAGGCCTTTACTGAAAGAACTTTTGAAGTAGACTCAAGCAGGTCTGGAGATATGTGGACCCTGAGTATCACTTTTGTAATAAAATCTTCACAAAGGAACAAAGGAAGGGGCAGGTTCAGAAGAATGATTTCTCTGAACCACCTGTCAAAGCAGGGAGGGTCAGTTCCCCTGAGGGCTGACCTTTCCCTGTAGACCTTTGTCTGGGTGTCTGGAGATCTCACCAATCAGTTCTCAGCTTCTTTGCAAGGTATCCTGGGAAGACACAGAACAGTAGGTCATCACCTCCCAAGCATGACTACTTTCTTGGGGACAACCTCTGCCACCTCCCAGGAAGTTTTGTCTTTTCATGGAGAACCCTGCTAGGGAAGAGGGAGATGTCTGCGTTCTGGGCCCCCAAGGGCCCGCCTAGCACCATGCAGAGTGCGGGGTCCTGTGACGTGGGAATGAGAACGACCACTGGGACATGACTCCAATTAATCCTAAGTGAACAAAGTGATGGCTAAGAGGAAAGACAGAAGGTAAAAGACCACTTAGGTAGGTAGATTCTCAAGAGAAAACAGTGCGGAAGACACATCCTTCCCTGTCCTCTGGCGCCCACAGCAGCTGGCGGGCAGGCGGGATGGTCCCCGTGTCCACTTCTAACTGGAGAGGAAAGTAATTTTGAAAATCATTTATAGACTATATTTTATAGAGCATTTTTTTCAAATGCTTATTTATCCTCTGCATATCCTGTTTGGTAAGGCATCCATTCAGATCTTTTGCCACTTTTTAGTTGAGTGGTTTGTTTTCTTATTGTTAGGTTTTAAGTGTTCTTTATATATTTTAAATACATGTCCTTTATCAGATGTATGCTTGGAAGAATATTTCCTCCCAGTGGGTGCATTTCTTCCAGTGTACAACTTGTTTATTCTCTTAATATTCCTTTTGGACCTGAAGTTTTTACTTTGAAAAAGATTTCTTCGAGGAGTTTTGAAATGTAAGAGGCATGGGAGTAGTTGTGGCTGCTGAGGGAAGTGAAGGAGAGAGAAAAAGAAAATTCTAAAAGAGTGTTGCCGTGACCGCAATAGTCACTCCAGAATATTTGACAAATGCATGTGAAGACTCGGGTTAGCTTGAACTGACTTTCTGTTGTTGGACTGAACTTGAATGTGAGAACTCTGAGCACCTGAGCTGCATGTTACAGCTTTTCGGTACTCTGACCCTGGTAGCTAGGACGAGCATCGAATGAATAACATGTGAAGGGCATATGGCAATTGTAGGGGTGCTATAAATTTCAGTTTTATTCTGTATAGCAATATTGCGAGCCTGTGTGTCTGCCTGGAGGCAGGTGAAGCACGACCTAGCACCATCGTGAGGCAGCATTGCTGTTCTTGCTCTCATTCCATCATTTCTGCCCCTTTGCTTTGAGAGGGAGAGAAGGCACTACCCTCTCCTGCGATTTTGCAAACATTGGCTTAGCATCCTTCCTCTCGGAATCATAGTTTTCGGCCTCCACAAATTCCACATGTAAGAGAGAATTGTGGTTTGAGGGTTCTGATAGATTTTTGGTTATTTAATTGTGATTATAATTAATTCAGAAGCTACATATTCTACATTCGTGATGACTGAGACAGAATATTGATTGAAGTGCAATGCTTTCTATGATGAAAAGTGTTTTCTCCTTCTAGGTAAATGAATAGATTAAACAGGATTGGGCCCTGGCTGGTGTGACTGTGGACTGAGTGCTGGCCTGCGAAACGAAAGACAGCTGGTTTGATTCTCTGTCAGGGCAAATGCCTGGGTTGCAGGCCAGGTCAAAACAAGCAAATAAACAAAATAAAAACATGATTGCAAGGGATAACATTTTCTCACTTTAGAAAATATAATCCACACAAGGCAACTGATTGGGTTCAAATCTTGTCTTTTCTACTCACTGGCTAAGAATCACACCCTCTGGCCTCTCAACTTCCTTATATGCCAATGACACTCAAAACTGCAAAGCTGTGATGGATAAGTGAGGTGAGCAGATAAACCTCTGGACACAGTGACTGAGCCATGGATGATGCTCAGAATATGTCCTTTCCATTCCCTTCCCAGTGTATTACAAGAAGTGCTCCTTCTACCTCCTCTGATGGAATCATCTGCTCTTCATCCTCTGGGAAAACTGTCTGAGCTCCTGCCTCTGTAATTTTGCTTCCTTTATTCACTCTGTCTTGAGTATATCTTCACTCTGCTCTTTAACTGTCCATCTCTTTGATGGCTTTCCTGATTCTGTTCTAGAGGGCTGGCTGCCTTCACCCTTCCGCTCTCCTCAGCTCATTAAGGTACTTGGTTTCTACTTCATTGCCGTGCCTTTCATTGTTTACATGCAGGTGCCTTTTAATCGCCTCCTCCACCATGTTCCTCCAGCATCACCTCCTTTGTCGGTCCCTTCACAGTGTGCATCTAACATTAGCAATCTGAGTGTAATAGGCGATCACTGAATATGTGATATTTGGTTTACAAATCATCTCTATGAGTTTCTCACAGCAGGTGCCTAATGACCTACCATACCTTGCAATGCTTTGCTAACTATTTGAATTCCTTTGCAAAAGGTCCCTTTCTTTTAACATATTTTTAACTCTTTTAAAGTCTCTTAGGTAAAGAAAAGGTTAAATAAATTATCACACAAAGGATGTTTATGAATGTTTTTAATAACATGGGAGATGCTTGGGTTGTCTTGTTAAAAGTGAGTCAGCATGCAAAATCACACACATAACATTTCTTTCACAACTACATAAACTGTCAGTTAAAATAACTATGAAACTCCTCACAACTAAGAAAATTGGGTTCAAGCACGAAGACTGAATTTTTCTGAATTAAAAATACTATGATTTTCTTCTAATTTCATTTGTAAAAAGACAATGATTCCTCACAAATGCTCTGTGTAGTTAACTTACTGTGCATGAAGGACGATTCTGCATCATCTCACTAGAGGTCACTGTGGTTCTTCAGTTACTTTTTTCCATCTGGCATCCCTGTTAGGAGGGGAAAAAGCATTCTGTCATGGTTATTATTTTTAGCAAAGTTAAGAGAAATGTTAAAATGATAGCCGCCTTTTTTAAATACAAAGAAACATTTTCCAGAGCAACTGTACTTCTTATTCAGATTCTGTATTCTAGGCCACAAGTATTAGAAACATTTCTATTTTACATTGGTGACTCAAATTTAATTTATTAGCATGAAGCATTATCACTGTACCATTTATTCTGCTATTAAAACAAAATTGCAACCATGATTTCTATGGTGTGAAGGTAATAGAGGACTAACCTTTTCTGTTTCTAGTTTAGCTTTTTAAAAAAAGATTGTTTTCCCACAGTACAGAAATATGACTTTCAAAAGAGCTCAGTAATGAAGTATTAAAGTAAATGAATGATACATGAGATGTGCCCATATAAGGATCATTTCTAAGGTGAATGCAGAGATCCAACAAATTCTACTGATATGCTACTGTGTCTTTAGAAGAATTTCTCCCTGATAAATTCAGCAAGGATATAGACTATGTTTTTTTTTTAATGGTCAAATATTAAGAATCAGAAAAAAGAAATATATCCCCAATATTAATAGGATGCATGTTGTCATCCAAAACACCTAAGTGACATGGTAATCAAGGTCCTTAGCATTCCTACTCTCTTGCATTTATTTGACTATAAACCAGGAAGGTCTAAATTTTATATTGCTTTAAAAGGCTCATCTTTTTCTTTCATCCTCTTTTTATCATTTACAGCCTTGGCAAGCTGTGTCACAATCACCACACAGGATCATGTTTATTTTTTACAACCTCGGTCATTTGGTTCCCTGCGTATTCTTATTCCTATTGCATTATTGCTGGATTCACAGGAATTTCCCCCAACTCGAACTGTGTCTCAATGTATCTTAAAGTAGATGATCCACTTTTATCATGGGCCCCAAATTTAGCAGGGTTAGAGAGATTAGGGTGTGTGTTGCATGCTGGGAACCCACTGACCGCTCCAGTAATCTATAATATGCTTAAAAATTCTGCACGAGGTTTGCTCTTGTGTTCTCCCTAGAAGCTACAGCTGCATCCCCCTAACTTCGCTGAGAGCTCTGCGGAGGCTGTAAGGAGCAGGCAGGGCTGAAGGCGGTGGGCATCCTGCTGTGCTCTGAAACCTTCCTTTCTCAGTCAGTGACATTTCTTGCAAACCTAATCTCTGGTCCTTACTTTGGGAGGCCACTTTCGCAACTGGGTCTCTCTGAAATGAGGTGATTAATGATTGTCTTGACACCACTTAATAAAGAATAACTGGCTAAGCCTTTTTATTAAAGCACTTTCCTTTTTATTTTGAAAGGATGCATTCACTTTCCTGCTGTAATCCAGATTCCTCCAAAGCTATTCAGAAATATTATTTTTTCATGCTCTCCCCAGCTGGGCTCTCTATCATTTAGTTCAGTGTTTTTCAAATCTTTAAATGATATGCTGGAGAATTCACACTTTTGACAGGGGAGGGAGCATGTCATGGTGGTTTAGTCAGAAAAAAACTGTATTCAAGCTTGAGTTCTACCACTTATTAGCTGCGTGACTTTCAAGCCCCATAACCTCATTGAATTAGTATTGAGATCCTCTTCTTTAAAGGAAATGAGGATAGTAACAGTGGTCAATGGCATACTGAATATTAAATGATTAGTACTCTAGCTGGTACATGATAACCACTCAGCATGTAACAGGTACTATTTTATTAGTAGTAATAGCAGTAGTAGAAGTAATAGAAGTTTCTGCCAGTGTGATTGACATGCTACCACAACCAAGGGGCATTGTGATTGGGAAAGTGGGCTGAGCATAATGCGATGCAGTCTGCACAAAGCCAGTGCAGGGGATGATCTGCGGTGCAGGTAGACTGATTCATTCAGTGACCTCTTGAGCGCTTGTGAGGAGCCAGGCGCCTAGAATAGGCCTTAGGTTTGCAAAGGTGAGCAAGATGAAGCCCTTTTCTCATGAAGCTGGCATTCTGGTAAAGGAAGACAGAAGATAATCAGGAAACCCACAAACTGCAGGAAGTGCCATGTGGGAAGGACAAGAGAGTGATGTGACTGAATGGCTCAGAGTGTGAGATTGGGGTTGCTTTAGGTTGGGTGCTCAGGGAAGGCCTCTCTGAGGAAGTGGCATTTGAACTGACATCTGGTGGTATACATACAAGCCTGTCAGGTGAAGACGGGAGGTGGGGGGATGTTACATAGGAAGGAAGCAAAGTGCAAGGCCCTGAGAGGAGCAAGCTGGGTCAAGGAACAGAAGTTGGGTGAGGCTTGAGCCAGCGTGAGCTCATGGAGGGCCTTATAAGGGCTTGGCAAGTAGATTTGGAAGTCCAACTCCAAGGTGCTCCTTATACTTGAATGAGAGCGCACTGCTTTCCTCTCTTGAGTGTGCCTCTCATTGTTGGTGAAGCATGCGTGGTGCTGACATTCTTCCAGCCAAACAGGACTTTGATTGTTCATACATCCTTCTCCTTCCTTTATCTTTCTTTCCTCAGCCACTTCCCAATTCTGCCAACCCTAGCTCATTAGTGTCCCTCTACCTTGACCCTGTCTATATCCTTCTCTGCATTTTCAGTTAGGTTCTCATTGCTGGGCTTGGGCGGTAGCTGTGAGCTGGTCCCTTAGGCTCTCTCTCACCTGCTCCCTGTAGTCTACACTCTGAGGTGCATTAGGGGCACACCCTGCCCCCACACCACACTTGAGGAGGCCACCTTTCTGCCCCATACCTCCTAATGGCTCCCTCTCATCAGGGGGGTAATAAAAGATAAAATCTTTACCCTAGCATTCTCTATTCTCCACCCAATTTTTCATCTACAACTTCCACTTCACACACTCATATTCCTTCAGCTTAACTGAACTACTCCTAATTCCATAATGATGCTGTGAGACTTACTATTGTTATTTTTTGTTTCCAAGCCTTTGCTCAGTCGTTCTCTCAGATGGGAGGTCTCCCCTCCAAATTTACCTGTCGTTCAAGGCCCTCCTCATATGTCACTTTCTTCATGAACCTTTCCCTGACCCCCAAACCCGAGAGCTCCCCCACCTCTGAACTCTGGAGGCACTTTGCTTGTGTTTCCCACGGTGCGTATGTCCTAAACGTCTGGTAATTGCCGTGCGCATATCCTAGTGTCTTTTCTAACTGCAAACTCCTCCAGATGTGGAACTAATGTTTACTCAGGCTGGCTTCCTTCAAGGGGTCAGCCACAACCTTGTATGTGCTTTTATTTTTAAATCCAAATAAGCTATTTTGACATGAGAATAAAGAAATAAATAATAGATGTCAGATGAGTATTACTGATAGGGGAAAAATGCGGCAGGCTCTTCTTATTGGGGTGGTCAGTGGAGGCATTTTCATGGAGGGGATGAAGCAGGGGTGATTTGTGGAAGACAAGTGTGCTGGCCACATCTTGAACTTAGCATGCAAGGCAAGAAAATGAGCACAGGTTGTCCTTTTATTTATTTATTTTTTTGAACTGGGGTGAAATGCCAGCTGTTACTTAGTAGTTTGATCTCATTAACTTATTAATCATGAGATTATTAAGAGGATTAAAGAAAGCAAAGTGTAAGTTAGCTAGTACTAAGCAAACTTGGAGCGCTTAGCTCATCTAATCCTCACAGTGACTCGGTGAGACGATCGTCCTTGCTCTGCGTGGTGTGTGACTGAGATGAGGCAGGCCCGGCCTTTGGCATTGTGCTGGGCCCGTGAGGAGTGGTCAGCAAATGACAGCAATTTTTTTCTTGTGGATATTTATTGAAAGGTAACCAGTAATTAACATGCAAATGTTGTCCCAAAGAGATTGATCAGCATTTTCCCTTCAGAAGTATGGTGAAGCCACAGAACAAATGGGGAGCATCAACTTACATGAGTATACGTAGAAATAATAGGGCAGGGGTTAAGTTTAAATTTCTGTTCTCATAAATGTTTTGGTGACAAAATGCACAAGAAAATCCACTTGATCTACCTTTTCTGTGTTGGCCAATTTTATTTTTTTTCTTGACAACTCAAAGAGTACATGATTGGAAAAGTTGGTACTTACTACTTTTATGTTATCAAGAAACTTTTGGCTGCTAGAAAATTAGTTACATCAAAATGAACATTCTATTTTGGGAGAACATACACTAATTTCATTGGTCCCAAGGGCTAGTGCAAACTTTCCAGAGCTGAGGCTCTAAACCGGCCTTGCCAAAATCCCACTGTGAGTCTTTGAAAAATGAGTTTTGTCACCTACTGGACTGGTGTTTTTGAACTTCTAATTATTCCAAATAAAAATAAAATAAAAACAACTGGTTTCCACATATCAGCGTGACTTATTGCCACAATTGCACTGGATCAAACATTTCCTGCATGCCTGCAGAACAATGAAAATATATACAACTTATTTTGTTCTAGATGTAAGCAACTTGGCATATTAAAGTTTCTTAAAAATTTGAAAATAGATGCAGTATATTATAGATTAGAAAGTAGAATTCACATGCATATTTAAGATTTAAAAAATGTTAAATTAAACTTTGAACTTATCTCATTCCATTTTAAGCTATTCTCCTAGGCCCTGGAGGGTTGTATTTTGTCTTTTAAAGTGAGCCGTGTAGAAAGAATACATTTAGGTGTTGAGACATTATTAGCTATGAATACCTTAGCTTGTATTAATTAACCTTATCAGTTTTACAGAACATAGAATGAGCCTAGAGAGGCATAGACCCATGGGCTTGGAAGAAGGAAACACGTGAAGTGGTCAGTGCTGAGAAGAGTGGGCTCTTCCATGGAGGGTGAGGACCAACTGGGGGTACTGGAGAAAAGGGGCATCAGAGAAAGAATGGTCAGGACTCCAGACTTATTTTGCAGGTTTTCCCTGTGCTCATTATATCATATTTCATCTAAGACATGCCCTCACATGACTCAGGGTGAATTGGGCTCATATTCATCCCCCCTCACTCTTTCCCCCTCTTCTCATGACTCCCTCTTCCCACCACAATAATCTCACGAAGCTGGTTGCTCCCTGATTAGGCACTGAATCTACATCCATTATTTGTCAGATTTTTTTTTAGATTTTATTTATTTTTAGATAGAAGGGAAGGGAAGGAGAAAGAGAGGGACAGAAACATCAATGTGTGGTTACCTCTCATGAACCCCCTATAGGTGACTTGGACCACAACCCAGGAGTGTGCCCTGACTGGGAATCGAACCAGTGACCCTTTGGTTCACAGGCCAGTGCTCAATCCACTGAGCCACACTAGCCGGGGCCATCTGACAGATTCTTAAAGGATCTTAGAGACCACATGGGCCAAACTTCTTGTATTCTACATCTTACCAAACTAAGCCTTTGGGGCCAGTTTTATGGGTGTGCGGGCCTGTACAGTTGCACAGGACTCTGCATTTAGAAGAGCCCCATAGGTGGCTTTAATGCTCTGCTGTTACTATTTTGAAATCCTTAATTTTTGAGCAAGAAACTCTACAATTTCATTTTATACTGGGTCCCACAGATTCTGTTGCTGGTCTTGTAAGCCATACTGATATGCTTTTGACTTAATGAATCATAAGACAATTTGATTTTAAAAGAGAGTCTTAGAAAGTGCAGAAGGGATGAGCAATGGGAAAGTTTAAGAGCTCCTTATAGGCAAGTAGGAGAGATAATTTGTGGGGAAGCAGGAGCTTTCCTGGGAATCTTCAAAACAGCACATATACCACAGACTTGTCCCACTTACAGATTATAACAGTTCTGTCTTTAGATAGTACTTTATCCTTTACCTCTCTTCTGAATCTCCATGTTCCCTTTTAAAACCAATTCCATTTTGTTCTATTCTCCTCACAGCTGCTGAAAACTAGCCATTATCTCTTATGTACTTAATGGCCATTGTAGTCACCCCTCAACATTTTCTCAGGCTAAGAGATCTTAATTCTTTTATCCATCCATGTGAATGCCTTTTTTTTTTAAAGAAAATTGATGCTTCCTCAAAGAAGAACAGCTAACTAGTTAAGGTAGCATTGTTAAAATCACGGCACAATTAATTTCACATCCAGCTACAATAGTGTGAAGCAGAGGAGCAGACAAAGACAGAGATGGCACCAATGAAAATTGCTTTTTGGAATTAAGCTAAAATTAGCTAAGCATTTTGTAATTACGAAGTAATTTGAAAATCAAGTAGTTAGACTGAAACATTGATCAGGGAAAGGACAATGGGAAAGGAAAATACAGACAAATTCATTGAAAGCAACCTCCTCTGCAGACCAGAAGGGGTTTTTGAGAGAAAGTAGATTGTTACTAGTAGAAATGCCAAAGCCTATTAGTTAGGCAAATCCTGGAGGACAAAAAAATGTAGTTTTGCAAAGGCAGAAGGACTAAGTTCTACCCGGTGAAGGAAAAATCTGTGTCTGTGTGTAAACACTTTCTGCAACACATATCCACAGGAGATGTAAAGAGATCTATTATATTTTATGTTCCAATTATAGTGTTCAAATACTAAATACAGACGGCATGATTAGATAAGCAAAAAGGGAAAAAACAACGAAGGTGTAACAAAAGGAATAGAGCTTGATTTGGTGTAATATCATGTATTCCTCTTGTAATTCACTTCAGAGAGATAGTGATTTAATTTCCACAAAACGGTGGCCTGAATACACTTAAGGTAGCAGAAAAACTTTATTATTTTTTCCTAAAAGATTAGTTGCATTTTTATACATCTCTGAGGTTGACAATCGGTGGCAATTGAGTGAAATAAAGGGGCCTCATTCCGGGTGGACAGTCAGGCCCCTCCTGGAGATGCTGACGGGGACTCTGGTGTCAGGCGGAGTGAGGGTTTCTCGCTCACTAGGGTGAGAGGTAGGGAGCCTGTTACTTTGCAAGTCCTCTGTGCCCACTCCGGGGCAGATCCTCTAACTTCTCTGTATCTTGATTTTCTTACATACAAAAAGCCCTGAAAATACCAACTTATCTAAGTATTGTTGTGAAAATAAAATGAATTAACAGATACAAAAGTGTTTTAAGAAGTTATAATGTATTCTTTTTACACATTAAGAAAATCCATTAATAATACAAAAGTTAAAGAAAGAAATCAACCACTTTATTGGGGAGATGGACATTTGCTGTGCTCTCTGCTGTGGAGATAGAAAGGGCAGTTGGTCTGGGGTTTGCCCTCAGGGAACTTCCAGTCTAGTTGAGAAACAAAGATAATATTGATAGTGGCAAGCTGTTTCATTTGCATAGCATTTTGTACACCTGAAAATTTGTACTTATTCAAGAAGAGCACATCACAAACTCTGTCTGGGTTTCAATCCCAGTTCCTGAGATGGGAACAGCACCTCCTACGGCTGTTGTGAAGACCGACTGAAACAACAGCGAACCTGACGCTAATGGCTGACACACTTTTAATAGTTGCTGATTGTTATTGCTGTATACAAGGTTCTGGTACAAATAATATCCCCTTTTTATTACAAAATCATGAGCTTGTAATTCTGTAACATAACAATATCACACTCAAGCACACCATATAACATTTTAGGTGAAATGTTCAAATTAAAACTGTAAATTATTACACCCACATTACTACCCTACCCGGCGCACTCAAGCAGGTGTCACTTCTGCTAGACCCTGTATATGTATATAGATATGCATCTCCCAAGCTTATCTGATTTCACAAAGGGGTTTTGTTTTTTGTTTTTATTTTATTTTATTTTTTTTGGTGAGGGAAAATTTTAAAGGACTATTGTTTCTTGAAACATTCTTTGGGGGCACGAGGATATGGTTGTATGCAATAAACGCAGTATAAATTTGGAGAGCGAGCACTCAGGACTGGGATTATTAGAAAAATCTCCATAGGGTTGAGGGGATTTAAACTGGGATTTAAAACAGCACATGATTTGGCAACAAAGAGGAAATGAAGAAACGATGATTGGGATCAGAGGGGCGAGAGCGCTCCAGGTTGACTTAAGGCCTTTGGGAAAGAATGCTGGGAAGACAGGAGTAGAAGATGCCTGGACTCCTGGGCAAGGCACTTGGATTTGACCTTAGGGGTGGAGGGAGGCCGTCTGTGGGATCTAAGAAAGGATAATGTGGTGTTTTTATCCTCAGAGAATGGATATTAAAAGGTGTTGAAAGTGTCTGGGGTTAGGGACATGGCCAGGAAATTACTGAAGGAGATTCAAGACCCAGACTGGACTGAGGAGACGGAGAGATGTGCAGGATTAAAGAAGGAAGCAAGACCAATCGGTGGTCGGCTATGGGGCTGGAAGGGAGAGTCAACAATGACTCTCAGGTTCCACACTGTGGTAATTTCGGGAAGCATGTCCCTCCACATGGCCTTATTCTTTCAGTAATTCATTACCACATACGTTCTGAGTGCTTACTATGTTCGGGACACTGTGTTGGTGCTGAAATTAAAAAAAAATAATGACACGTGGTTTCTGTTTACAAAAATGTTCACAGTTTGCAACACCTATAATTGTGTGTGTTGAGTGTTATAATGTAGGCATGAAAAAAAATAGAAGAGGGTGACTGGGAAGAGTTTACAGATGAGAAAGCGTTCGATCAGTCTTCCCATGGTTAGAAATTCAACAAGGGATGAGAAAGCAACAAAGGATGCAACAAAGGATGCAGAAATAAATGGGTAAGTTGGTGGTTGGGGAAGACATGAATTCTGTTCTGGTGGATTAGGTACAAGGTGATAATCGAAGTGATGGGAAAGCACCTGGAAACAGGGAACTGGGGGAGAACCTTATTTATAATGGACCTGCCAAATGGTTAACTGGCCATAGTTTGAACATTTCTTGTGTTAGAGCCCTTCTTACCTCCCCATACAGCTTATTGTATTGCCCAACAATTCCAATGCCAGAGTTTGAACTTGGTCCTTAAGTGAGTTGGAAACTATTAGAGGTGGTCAAACAAGGGGTAGCTTGATTAAAGGACTGTTGATTAAAGGAAGACTCTGTGATTCCTGTGCAGGATAAATCTGACTAGGGCACTGGCAGGGAGACCAGCTCTAATTATTAAATATTTCTCTAACCCTTCATTGAGTCAGTCTTCCTCATTGCTATTATCATTAGTGGGTCCAGTTTAACTTGACTGGAGCCACACAGAATAAATCTACTTTCTTCCATGTGACTAGTTCTAAATTCTTTCGAGGTCTTTCTCTTTTAAAAAGAATCTTGCCCTTGCTCTTTAGGCACCAGACCACATTGGTAGATTTTCAACATTCTGATCCATTCATTCAGATATTGGTCAAAACTTACGTGTAAATATTTTATTGGGGAGTATGATCTAGGCAGCAGAACTGAGAGATGGGGAGCCATGCAGGGAAAGAGAGTGCCAATCAAAAATGTATTTCAGGTTGGCTACTGCTTAGGGGGACAAGATGCTCCATCCTGTGGCAGGGACCGGAGGAGCCATGTGAGACGTGTCTTGGGGCTGTCTGTCCAAGGAAAGCACTTACCCATTGTCCCCCGTCTCCTACTGACCAGAGGTTTGCCCAGTGGGACACCAAGTCTCCTTCACTCTCAGGTTGCAAGTGTTTGAGCAACAGCATCCTCCCTAAACCTACCTTCTCAGCAGAGGAAGTTTGAAGAGGAAGCGGAAGACAGGAGGCTGGATCTGAGGCAAGTGCTGACAGGTGTATTTGTGGGAAGCTGACCTGGTCCTGTGGCAGTGGCTGGAATCAGGTAGGACCAAGAGACTCAGAAATGGGGTCCAGAGATATCAGATGCATCTGCTATCCACCAGGCTCTCAGCTGGGCTCTGGATGTGCTCTGGGCTCTCCATATTTCTTTCAAAGCTGTGCTCAGAATTAAATAAGTCCTCCAAATAGAGCCTGCATGGAGATGATTTTAAGGCAGAGAGGAAGGTTGGTGTGAGGGCTGTGGAAAAATGGTATAAGATGAACATATCATGAATACTTGACATACACTCTCCTTAATTCTCTAAACATGTATTACCACACGTGCAATTTAGCAACAAACACCCAGGATGTGGCAGACACTGTGCTGGGGGCTGGAGGGTGGGGAGCATCCTGATGGATGAGGTTCAGTCTCGACATTTAGAAGGGCTCAGCCAAGTTGGAGAGGCTGAAAATGTAGCCAGATAATTAGAGTATGGTGGGTTGGGGTACAATGGATGAAGAGATGGTCCAGGAAAGAGCCTAATTAACTTCCTATCAGGTGGATGGGTGGGAGAAGATGTGAGGAGACCTGAGGGTGGTCTGCTTCGTCATCACGTGTGCCGAGACGAAGAGGCAGAGCTCACGAGGGAGTCACTGCATTCAGGCTGAGGCGTTTGCTGAACTGCCAGCAAAATATAACAGTCTTAGGATTCCTGGTTTCAAGTTAACTGTGAAACCACTAGGCGCTCCTCATATTGGAAGCTATATTAGAAGTCAATTCACTTCATTTTAAACAAACATTCCTAGCTTAAAAATTGCAGCCTTTAATTCACGCATGTGTTCGAGTATTTTGAGCCAGTTTCATCCCTTAGGAATCGTATCTTTCCCACGTGAATCACTGCTTCATGTTTTTCTAGTGCACTAAAGGAGGCCTTGACTGTACAAGGTTAAATTGAAGATGAAGTAGGGTGTTTTTTCCCCTCTTTTTCCCTTGGCAAGAACACCACAGAGCCTTTGTAAACAAAAGCCAGGATGCAGACGGTCTAGGAGCGGTTTCGGCTGAAAATAGTATACTTTTTTTTTTTTAACATGGTGAATTGAAGAATAGCTCAGGAAAATAAGGAGCAGGTGGCTCTCGCAGCCTGGAGGGCAGAAGGCCTGGTACGAAGACAGAAAGCACTTGCGGCTTGTCACGTGTTCCCACACATCACTTCAGTCCTTGGACAGAGGGCAGCTCTGAGCCTCCTGTCTTCTTCCCCTCAGTCCTGCTCCCCGCCAACCCCCTGACAAACATATGGGAAGGATTTAGAGACAAGGGAAAAGCCCAGAATTCAAATATGGAGAGAAATTATGTGGCTAACAGCTGGAATTCATGAAGTTCCATATTAAGTGAAGGATTGATAGCAAGAAATTCAAAACACCCTTTCCCAAAAGAAAGACAAATTAATAGCTTGAGGACAAGGAAGACATGTCAAGATTCTTGGCTTCTTTTAAAATATAACAGTAATGCTTGTGTTTGTTTTTATAAGGGAGAACTATGGTTATATTTGCCATAAATTAGGAAATGTTGACTTTAAGGATGACTATGGTGAAATGCATTAACTAAATGCCAAAAATGAATCTAAAATTGGACTGCATGTCCATTTTACTTTGGAGTCTACTTTATTGAGGTATGTTAATATTAAATGAATATTTCTGAAGACATTCTACCTAAGTTATCTTATTTAGTCCTCTCCCTTCACACCAAGAAATAAGTATTTTATAACCTCCCTCTGCTGAAGAGAAAATCAGTGCTAAAGAGATGAATCTGCCAACATCATGTGGCGGCAGACAAGACCTTGAACCCAGGGCTTCTGCTCCAAACCCCCATGGGTGTACCCACTGCCCTGGGAATTCCAAACCCACATGAGTTTCCAAAATATCCCTGGAGCTCTTTAAATCTGCCGATTTCTGGAATGGACTCTAGAATCTATATGCTTAAAAATCTCTGAAGTGATTCTGAGGATCAACCTGTGTTATGACCCGCTGTATTAAGATAAATGAAACATCATTTTCTCACCAATCAGTTTGAATTCTTCTTTACTCTGGGGATGCAAGTTAGTGGATATTTTGAAGGTCAGCAGAGTCACACCTGGGAAACATTAACGTCCACCCAACCGTGCAGCCTGCAACAATTTTGGGTGGGCTGGTTCAATGTGATTACTAGTGTCTGGAAGCAAGTGCGTGGTGAGGGGAGGCTAGGTCATAGCAATATACAGTGATGTTTCCCAACCCTTTCCTGGGCAATGACACATCTGTACAAATGCTGGGACACAATAGGGGGCTGCCCATATCAAAGACATAGAGCTACAGGTTGGGACTGCTTGGATAAAACCAAAATTGGAGGAGTCAGATAATTTACCATCAAAATACAATATATGTCGTATTCTTTCAGTTTCTGGAAAGAGTTGAGAGGTACAACGAATATGGAAAACAGCCAGGCTCCTATCTGTTGAGTAACCAGGTTAAGTCTTCCTAATGTTTGTGAACTTGGGGAGATGATGTACCTGCTTCGGTGTTTGGTGGGCCTGGGTTTGAGTCCCTGCTGTGTCGCTTACTGGCCTTTGGTAACCACTTATCTTCTTTGAGCCTCACTTTCCCTGTATGTGTATGGAGAGTAATGCTGCTTTCATCATAAAGTATTTAGAGGCCTGAGTTTAACACTGAGTATAAAATGATTAATCCAGTGGCTGTAAATAGCAAGCACCATGTAAATTGCAGTGATATTCCTGTCTCTTAAATCCAAGAGATTTTAAACTTAATCAGTAAAGGATGTGAATTCTTTACTGTCTTAAGCAAAGCAGGTTTTAAGAGTAGAAAAATGCACCCTAATGAAAAGCAAGAAAAATACCATAACACATGAGGTCCTACCTTAGTCAAATCCTGCTTTCAGCTTCTAGATGCATGTCTCACAGGGTAAGCATTGGAACATATGAAGCTTTCTGCACAGGAGAGCAAGAGGAAAGTGCACTGAAGAATTGGGAACCCAAGGAATAAATGTGCCCTCTGCACCTAGCAGGTTAGGACAAAGACATAAAAGTCACTTTGAGAATGACTTCAAGTGGAGTCAACAAGACTGGGCTGTAACTTGAAGAATTATGTGAACATATCTAAAGACAGACCTTATTTGAAACTGCAGTCAGCAAGAATGGAAGAATAGAAAATGGAAAGTCAGAGAGGCCAGTATCCTCCTAGGTCCACCCAGGGCAGAAGGAGCCTTAGCTGAGGGACATTAAATATTTCTTTTCCATTGGCAAGACCATCTACGTGGTGAGATGTCTGTCTTGGGCTGTCTTAGCTTAATGTCACGACATAGTCAAAGCATTGTAACTAATTTATTTTTGTATGGATTCTATATGTTTCATGAAATAGTATGATTATAATTTATCTCCCTGTATTGCTTGCTTATAGAGAAAAAGGACACACCAGACAGAGGGTGCTAATAACCTTCTGCTGCTTACATTCACCATTGTAAGTTCTTTTTCTGGTTTATACTTCAGTCTCTTGTAAGTCTGAGTCAGCTTCCCTGAGTCTGGTTATCTCTAGGCCTGACTCTTGGAGCACACAAGGTTCACAGCAGGACCTTGGGCAGTGACGAGTGGGCGAGACACGGACAATACCTCCTGCTGGCAGCTCCGCTGGCTTCCCTGGTGACCCGTGACTTGCTGCCCACCTTCTGCTCACCATGGGGAAAGAGAGCAATCTAGGAAGAGAAGCCACCGATTGGGTTTCCAACAAATGGGAAGAGTTTTGCCCTGACTAAATCATGAACCAGCTTTATGTGATAATGGTTTTCAAAGACGAAAAGCATTTTGTCCCCTTGCTGACCGGGAGTCTGGCTTTTTATGAGATATCTATTTAAAAGCTCCAGTAACTCGAACAATAACTTCCCAACACCACAGGCTCTGCTAACATGTTTCCTTCCCATTTAATAGTTCCCAGTTGTCCATCGCTTCGCTGTCTTGCCTTTTCTAAGCTTTGGTGTCATCGTGTGTCTCATATCAATCCAAAGGGCACGGACATCCAAACACCCGAAACCAGTCAGCTGAGGAGACCTGGAGTTAGACTTCTCCAGGGGAAGATTTTCTTGTGTCACTTTGCAAAGTTAACTACCGCTGCTTGCTAATTGGTCCCTGGATCTCCAGTCCTGCCTCCTCTCTAGTTCCCAGGCTGAGTGATCTTTCTACAGTGCCTATATAAATATGTCACACTCAAGTTTGAAATCCTTCAGTGGCTGCCTGTTGCACCCAGTTCAAGTCCCTGCTCATCAACAGGTCTTAATAAGCCCTGAGGGTCTGTCCTTTGCTAACGCTCCCGTCTCTTTCTCCACCATTCATCTCTCTCATTCCAATGAGATCTACTGGTGTACTTTATCAAAAATAAAGGCCTCTTGGCCTTTGCACATACACTTACGTCTCCTTTTTCTAGTTGCCTAGAAAGTTGTTAAGTTTTTTTGTTGAGACACTACTTCTTTGGGAAGTATAACATTAATTCATTAAAAAAATATTTCTTTAGCACCTTCAATGTGCCAGACACTATTCTAGTTCATACTTGGAATACACTGTTGAACAAAACAGGGAAAGATCTACCTACCGTATTGGATCTAATGACCTATTTACTTACCCTGTCTCCCCAAACTGCAAAATCCCCGAAGACAGGGCACGTGCATTATTTACTACTGTATTCCCAGAGTTTAGAAGAACGCTTTGGTGCTCAGTCAACACTCAATAAGAAAAGCAGGCAGCCCTTGAGAAGGGAAGGTGAGCTGTTTTTGTAAAGGAAACATTCTCCGTAAATATTTTGGAGTTTTTGGGTCCAGATTGCGTCTGTCACATCTATTTAGCCCTCCTGTTGTAACACAAGTAGTCAGAGACAATTTGTAAGCAAATAAATGGGCCTGGACGTGTCCCGATCAAACTTGGAAGATCCCTAAAGTTTCTTCCAGGTTCACAATTTGCTATTTTGTCTGTTTGGTTTACTGCTATACTCCCAGCATCTAGAACCAGGGCTGGAACAAAGAAGATGGACTTATTGAAAGGAGGAATTAAAGTGGATTTAGGCAGAATTTAGGTTTGAATCTAAGCCTTTCTGACTTCAATATCCATGATATTTGTATGACATATCTTCCTGGTTGTTTAGTTGAATATAGACATTGAGGATCAGAATTCTCAAGACCATGGGAACCAAAATTCTGGCCAGTTAATCTAAAGTCATTATGCCTTTTTCGTTTCCAGTTAGTTCCCTGCCAAAATTTGTTCATCAGCCACAAACAGTGATAAATCTCTCTCAATAGCATATAAGAAATTAGGTAGTGGGCAGGGGGATAGTACCAGCTGGTAAACCACTAAAACAAATAAGTATATGTAAAATGGAAAATACTTTTAGGATATAGAGGTGGCATAGAGAGAAGTGTAACTTACTTTATAGCAAGTGGCAGGGTCAGAGAAGCCTTCGGCAATGTGGGAAGGCCTGAATAAGATGCTGAGGTGATACGCACTCCTTTCCATGTGCCCAAAATTGGGAGTCAGAGCACGCAAGGGATCTGTTTAGACTAAGTTACAACCCTGATTGCAGGCAGAATTAAGTAGAACCAAAATTCCTAGTTTCTAGTCATCCTTGAAACCACTCGAAACTCCTTGTATAAAAAACTGTACTGTAATGCATTCATTTAAAACAAACAGCCCTGGATTAACCATTGCATAACCTTTCACTTATGTGTGTATTTGAGTATTCTAGGTCATTGTTCTCTCTTAGGAATGATTTTTTCCATAAGCCCCTTTTTCCTGTTGTTCTAGTATGTAAAGGTCCCCTGATTTTAAATGGAAGACGAAAGAGAGTAAACCAAATGCGCTTGTTGCTTTGTGAACTCTGCGCAAGTGTTGAGGCACCTGCTTGGATTTAAGTGGAACCAGCGGAACCTGTTGCTCTGCAGCCCGAATTCTTTCTCAGTGTCTTTGGTTCCATATGGGTTTATTACCAATGACTAATGCTTCACCCATGAGTCATTAAACTCACTCTGCACTTTCCTGGTTCCCTGATTTTCTTGGAATTCATCCTTGTGTTCAGTGGTCCAATGCTGCAGCTTGGTGTTCTGATGACTAAGAGAATCGAAATGCCAATAAAATATAAATGTAATATAACAATTCAAAATGCAATTCCCTTTAGAGAAGCCTTTTTAGTAAATCAAATTCCTCCCAAATCATTTCAAATCCTTTGAAATATTTGAAGATTTCGGTTTCCTTTGTACCTTCATGAGTGGTCAAGAA
Organism: Tonatia bakeri; assembly: GCA_004024845.1. Classification (NCBI taxonomy): domain Eukaryota; kingdom Metazoa; phylum Chordata; class Mammalia; order Chiroptera; family Phyllostomidae; genus Tonatia; species Tonatia bakeri. Next base: position 48,395 of record PVIA01002376.1, on the reverse strand, counting down.
ATATAGTGAGAGTATCTGCTAGTTCTGCACATACTTTGCCACAGAATTCAGACTTTATAAGGTAACCCTACTTTTTAGTGCTCTTGATTAACTGCATTTAGTAGAAGAAAGCAAAGCATGGCTAATCTAATATAGATAGCAGCCGATGAATATGCATGTGTTTGATGTTAGAAAACTAGTACTTTAGAGGAAATGGTGAAGAGCCATTGATGGCTAAACTTAGGGTGAAAAGGAAAGATACCCAATGTCTTGACTATTGTTCTATTTCCTGAAATCTGTGTTATTTTAAGAGCAGCTATTTTCACAGAAAGAGTCAAGAAATGGCCTGAAAACTATAGAAAAATGTAGCAGACTAAGTGGAAGGGAGGTGACTTGGAGTGAGAAAGGAAAAACATAGAAATAAGACATGGAAATACTGTATTCACAGGAATAGGGCAGGTGATGTGGGTGGGGAGAGGGGAGAAGACAGATTTAGCTGCTAATGTTTGCTGGCATTTGACTTTCCCTATCCAATCATAAGATCTTAACTAGGATGCCCTTCTCAAGCTGAAGTAACTGATGAGTATTCTATAAACAGGCAGACGGAGCGTGATGATAGAGAATCCAAACAGGTGTGATGTTCAGGAGTTCAGGCAGGAAATGTGCAACCCTTCTCTTCTGGAAGGACAATAGAGAGATGAGGCTCGTCTGCATGGCTAGAGGTGAGACTGAGTAGAGTAGAGTATTGTGCGGTGTCAGGTTAGGAGGGTAGTAAGTCACATAAGAGAGTTCAAGTTGGTCACAAGAACAAGCTTTTGATGTTGATGTTGAGAACTTGGATGTGAAGCCAGGGAGATCACAGAACCAAACATATGAAAGCAAAGAGTCATGAGTCCAGATAGGAGGGTGGTCCTGGTATATACCTGACACAGAGAATGTGGTCCAGCTGACTTTTACACGCTCTGTTTAGATTGACATCTGGGGTCTCTAGCCACAATTAAAGCATGGACAGACCATTGGACAGACCATTGTCATCCACGACTTTTTTCAGGTTGCAGGGCACTATCCAGCATAATGCTGCTCCCTAAGTTAAATTGTCAAGTGGCCAGAGGTTTGTGCTCTGAGTGGATTTTCTCAGTTGGCCTGGAGAGGTCATGGATTGTGGTTGGCTCCATGGTATTTTCATCTCCTCCTTTTCTCTCAGTGTGAAGTGCTGAAGAGTAATGGTGGCACCAGAGGCAATGGCAGCAATGAAGGGGCTGGCCAGAGAAGAAGGACTGGGAAGAATATGGGTAGGCAAATTTTAACTACTTCTTTTTGGTGATTGAGATAAGAGATATCCTTTAAAAAGTACTGCACAATGGAAAACCAATTGAGTAACCAAATGATCACCTATTATAGATTTCCTAAAAAAAAATGTGCCACTAAAAATTTAGCTTTCAATATTTGTTGACATATGAAACAGTATTGAAAACTGCATTTTACTTCTTTTCAGAACCTTAAACTGCTCTTTATGTTTGCTTAATAAAGCTCAGTCCTCAAATATTTTGTCCCCACTTTTTATCTACAAAATAAAATGATAGAGTTTTATCTATTATAACTCCATTTCTAAAAGGGAGCTGCAGAGTTGCTACTGAAGAGTCTTGGTTAAGAGAGGTTCTGTAACTTTGGGGTCACAAGGCTTAAAAATTCATTGGTAAGACCCATTTCAAAAGATGCCAGTGTTAATTCAAGAGGGTTGAACCACCACTTACTGACATCCATCACTGGGAGATACTAGCCTCAGGTCTTAAAGGTAAAGTGGGCTAATGATGAAGAGGCATATAAACAGAGTTTATCTTTTGAGATTGGATGTGTCCGAATGATTACAGCCATGAGAACATGAAGTTATGGTTAAGATTTTGTGAGTTAAAAGATGTGTTTGTTGGAGGATTTCAAAAAAGTCAGGTCACTTTTGTAGAGTCATGCTCAGTAACCTTGAGCTTTGAATACTAAATTGCAAGGTGAGGCCAGGTGACATATGATGAAACCATCGATTTACTATTTACCCCAAATTCTCTTTCTTTGTGATTTCTCACTGGCACACTGTACTAACTCCTGCTGTCAAATTCTAGTGTCACAAGTGCCCAAGCCAATCAATCTTGAGTATTGATCATTCAGTGACTGCTAATTGCAGTAGCTTAGAATTTGATTCATTAGTGAAAACAAAAAAAGAGGTCTACTTGTTTTATCCTCACTATACGGGCAGTTTTGCAAGAATATGCTTGCTTTTGCTATGTTCGCTATTCATTTTTTAAATGTAAAATAAGAAGGGAAAAACTCATAAAAATGTTATGGCTTATTGGCATTAAAGCTAAGATTGCCTTTAGGCTGCATTAACTTGTGTATCTTCTTTTACTTAATTCCTATGTTTTTTGTTTTAATTTATCTGCTGTTTCTGTGCAAGGCAGAAGGCCTAATTTTTAAACAAGATTACCTTTTTTGATAGTAGGCAACTCATCTTATTCTCTCCAGAGCACAGTTTTATAGGAATAAAAGGATATATATATATTTTAAAGTTCATCAACGTTGTCTCAGGTTTTACAAATACAAAAGAAGTTTGCAAAAGGAAAGATGGGAAACAAATTTGTTGGTGCAAATTTTGATGACAGAATCTTTTCATTGCTGACTAATCTTTTACTAGTGTAAATATAAAAATAATTTCATGGGTAGAGAGAAGGAATTTTCCTTGGTCATTTACAGGATCAGCCTTAGTTGGATGTCCACTGAAATGAGAGGTGGCAGTTCAGTTGCAATGATTTGCTTTCTGGAACCGAGGCAACTTTGTGGCCAGCCCATTCACAGGAACTGAGAATTGCATTATGCGAGGGGGAGATTTGCTCAGGAGAGGATAATCTTGGATGCACAGAAGCCAGGGATTTTAAAAATGCAGCTTTGTGTGGCCATGTTTGTGATATTCTGAAACAAAAGATTTTTTTCTGCCAGGACCCTAGGATGAAAATTTCAATACTAGGGTAAATAGTGGCTCTAGATTTAGAACATTATCTACTTTGAAGAAAACATCATCCACAATTTGGTTCACTAGTAATGTCTTTAGATGTCAAACTTTACATCTCCTGCTGCTTTTGGAAGATGATTTATACACACACACATACTCCACATCTCCCACAGTACCCAGACTATGGGCTATAATTTAAGACAGTAGTGTCTAATGCCATGATTACTAGCCACAGGTGGCTACTGGGCACATGAAATGTGGCTAGTCAAAATTGATCTGTGTTGTTAGTATTAAATAAGAATACGTACCAAGTTTCAAAGACAATATTAAAAGAAGAGTGAAAAATAACTTAATAATTTTCTATATTGATTAAATATTGATATATTAATATTTTAAATATTTGAGTTAAATATATTATTAAAATTAATTTTACTTGTTTATTCTACTTTTTTCATGTGGTTGCTACAAAATTTACCTATATGGCTTGCAGTTCATTACTATTGAACAATACTGGTTTAAGAATATATATTGTGTCCTGACTGGTGTGGCTCAGTGGGTAGGGCATCATCCTGCAAACCAAAAGGTTGCTGGTTTGATTTCTGGCCAGGGCACATGGCTGAGCTGCAGGCCAGGTGCCTGGACTGGGGCATGCAAGAAGCAACGGATCGATGTTTTTCTCCTCCTTTTCCCTTCCTTCTCATATCTCTAAAAATGCATAAATAAAATCTTTAAAAAATATATTATGACAAATGATCCCCTACCATTCCTTTGTGGGCTGTGAAAAGTTACTGGAACTCCAGTCACCAGGTCCTGACATTCAGGGATCCTATCCCTGGTGTCCCTGCTGGGGCTCCCCAGTAGCTTCCAATCCCCTCTGAGCGGTGACTACAGGCAGTATCTGTTCTCCTGCCTTCCTCACTCCAGATTTGATCTGCCCTCTTAGCTACAGCTTCTGCTTCTGTCCTTGCTTTTAGACTGCTGATCTCCCCCATCACTGCTTCAGGGGAGAGGAGAGCTTTCTTTCTGACTATGGTAAACATCTTTGTCTATTTATTGCCTTAAGGAATCAAAAATAGTTTGGCCATTTCTTACAGATTCCCTGATGATAGAAGTTAGTCATTAAAGTTACTCTTGGAATTTATTATTTTGGTGAATACTGGTGTAAATGCCCTTGGGGCTAAGTTGGAAGATGATGCTGACATCATCACACAATGGACTGCACTCAGATTGGTTCCTCTTTGCTTTCCTCTGACTCGCCAAGTGTGAGTTTCTTTCCCATTTTGCCTGTTGTCCATATTTTGAGGCCTAGCCATCATTCTCCAGGGTTTACTTATATTTGTCTCTGTAGGACAAGGTCATGTTTTGACTTTCTGGAGTGTCCAGAGGGGGTCCTTTTTCATGTGGTGTCCTCAGTAATGACAATGGATACCAGTTGTCAAATATGGATTAAAATATAGTATCAGCTTTATAAAAGGAAAGGTGAATTGGAGGATGGTGGTTAGGCCTCCTATCTCATACCCTAGTTAAAACTTGCCTATCATTCCTGAGCAGAGAAGCTGGAGATATTGGATCTCCTAGAGGAGAAAAGATACTGTTTGGGTCAGGAGCCAAAAGGACAGAGAACACCCAGCATGAGGGTGTAAGAGCTAACACAGCAAGATAGCAAGAGCCTTCCTTGGTTAGTGCAATTTTTCATGCTGTAACCTTGCCCTTGTTAGACGAGGTCCTGTGGATTTCAGATGCTCTTTCCCTCACCCATTAGGTAAACCACTCCTCCTCCTATTGGGAGGAGTGAATGAGTGAGTGAGTGGATGGAGAGAAGGAACCCAACTGTTTGTTTTTATGTTGTCCTTCCTTGGAAGTAGAAAGAAGTTTCTTTTCTCTATGACATGTGAAGGAGGAGAAGTAAGCAAGTCCCACATTACACAGTGTAGAAGTTAAATACCATAGATTCTCAGAGTTGCCGGAAACTGAAATTCTGTCTGGTCAGATACCATTGAGGAAACAGTTCCATAAAAGTGAAGTAACAGAGGGGAGCTTGCAACCCAGGCAGGCGCATAGGAATCAAAGTGGTGACATTTCGGTTTGCAGGCCAGCACTCAATCCACTGAGCTACAACAGCCAGGGTGAGAGATTTAATATTTTCATTTCACTGCCATAAATTTACACAGACCTTGAGCAACAGAGCCCCAGGAGGAACAGTGTCTGGGACTCAGATAGCACTGCTGTCATAGAGAGAATTGGGCCCACTGGATATTTTAGCCAGGCTCTGTATGTCAAACAAGGTGCCTGCTGGGAATGATATAAAAATCACTAATAGGGAGGCCAGTAGCTAATGAAAAGTTTGACTTCAGAAATTAAAGAATAAGTATATCTCCAAACGTGAGTTTTGGAGTTTAAATGTGGTACATACGTGACGAGCAAGTGGAGTGATCAGTAGCACGTGCCTCTACACTTCTGTTTCAGTTTATTTCTTTGTCCAAGAGAACATTTATCACACTGAATTGTAATGATTTGTTTACATGCTCTTTTACTCACGAAACTCGTATGGAGGGTCTGCCAGATGTCAGGCACCAGGCTGGGCATGGGAAAAAGTAATGATTTGCGTTTCATTTATTGTCCTATGTAAAGGGTTTTGGTCAAGCTGATGGCAGTCTTTAGGTCTTCTGACTTTTGTCATCTATAAAGTAGACGGTGAGGATTAGATCTTCTTTAATATCTCTTTAAAGCCTAAGATATACATAAAAGAGATGTTTTCGACAGTTTGGAGGAAACTTGAAAGTTTTTCTTATCAAATAGCTGGAACCCCTCCTCTCTTTCCCCAAATCACAGTGTGTTAAGCAGAGAAGTGTATTTCTCTCTCAAGCACAGGAAGTGGGGAATACGCTGTTGAGGCTGTAATGACAGTCCACGAGGGTATCGGCCTCACAGGCTCAGTCATCTCTCCACCTCCGCTGCCCTGAGCACAGGACTTCTAGTCAAGAGGACTGCGAAGCAGGGGTGGCCACACGCAGCTGCAGCGCGGCCTGGAGTCCACCCTGTTGTAGCTGGGGATATTGCTGCCGTTGACACAATATGGGAGGAGGGACAGTGGATGATGGATATACAACTATTGTTTATAAAAGAAAAAATGCACTGGACCAGTTAGCAGGAAAGGAGGATTGTATTTAAAACTTGCAATAGAAGAGAGAAAGAGACTGTTAAAGCAGGAAAAGGAGATTGAGCTCAACTGCTGACACAGAAGGTGGACGGATTTTTAAACACTGGGGTGAGCCAATAAAAGGTACTGGAGGATGTCAAGGGAGCTTACGGAAGTTAGACTCCTACCCTCCCACAGAAACTGGGAGACAGGGCTGCTACCTTTCTTGATAATTACTTTCAAAGGATGACTTCCAGGTCCTTGAGAAATACACTCTTGGCTTGTAGAAGATTTATATCTTAAAAAGGCAGAGAAAAAATTTACAATGACAGTTTTTTAAAAAAATTTAATGCTCTAGGAAAAGGAGGTGGTCAGGGGCCTATAGTCAGAAATCTGTCTAAGATTTAGTCAAGCTGAAGGGGCGTGTAAGGCCATCTTGGTCTTGTCTATGCCATACAATTTATTCATTTTGCTGCAATTTTGTTTACAACACTAATATCTTAGAAATCCTTTCTTCATAGGTAAGGCACACTTCTGCCTGAATTGCTTTCTGAAGTGTCCAGAATTCTTAGTTCGCACCATCTAAGTGGGTGGCTTGTACACCATGGAGGGGGAGGGGAGCGCCGGAAACGTAGTTCACTGCAGCATAACCACAAGCTGTGATGTGGACAAAGTCTGTAGGCTTTTGTGACTTCACTGTCAGGCCATAGAGCTTAAGTTTTCAAGAGCAATGAGAAGGCACTCATATTGTGTGAGAAAAACCTCATCGCTTGGCTGTGCCTAAGAGTAGGTGGCTGGGCACCCAGTATGTGGTTACTCTCCAGTGAGGACTGAGCAATTTGGGTTGCTGCCTGATTTGAGTCTGTTTCCTTTTTCTCTAAAGGCAACAAGCTCTAATTTTATTTTATTCTTTGTAAACTTGAAAATGAAAGGTCCTGCATGGGTTGTGTGGCAGATGCAGTGTGTGCCTTTGCATTCAAGGTGAGCAGCACGTAAATGTTTTCTTAATGCGCTTCAGACACGTTCAGAGGCATAAAGAAAGGAATAGACCTGGCAGGTTAGCGAGCCCATCTCCCTTCCTTTGCATTGATTGAAACTGCCTTACTTGAGCATGCCTTTTGGAATTTTGAGCAAACTAATTTTCTATGTCCCCGGGAGCTGATAGTTGTCACAATTCCATTTCAGAATGTTTTTTTCTAACATGGCAGACCTCATTGTCAAGATATGTCCCCGCATCAGTTTCCATCTCATTTTTCCTTGGCTAGCCAGGCCAGTCCATGAGACCAGACCCCACGGCACAGCTGAGGAGAAAAAACAAGACCCAAAGACCTAATGTGTTCACATTAGGATTTTACCCTGTGAAGTTACATTTCAAGAAACATGCTTTAACACTTAATGTCTCAGAGCCCATTAATAAGAGGGTAAGTTATATTTTTGCCCATATTTATTAATATTTTTACTTTTATGTGACTAGTGTTTCCCACATGTTGAATATTTTAATTATGTTCTTTTACACCCTGTTCTCTTTCCCACGTGCTTAAAACCCCAAATGATATCAAGTCATTTCAATGTTAATTTAATTCACCTATATAAAAGATACTATTAGGGACTATGGAGTTCCTACTTTCAAAGAATTGATGATGGAAGAATATTCTAGGTTAGTTTAATAGAGCACAAAAAAGGCACAAAAGGTTAGAGGATAAATTTTTACCCAAAGGCAGGATGGTATAAGAACACTCAAATATCTGTACTGAACTAGTTATATAGTCACACTTGTGAGTAACCACGTCAGGCGGAGGGACTGTTTGATGGTACAGCCGAGAAAGTGGTAGACTGGCTCTGCTTTCATTCAGTAGGGAGTCCGTTTTTTGCTCAGAGAATTGTTTTTCCACCAAAAGCACCTGAATACAAAATAAACTTTTGCTAGGGCATGAGAATACATGCCATTGAGAGAGAGAGCGTGAGAGAGAGAGAGAAAGACAGAGAGACAGAACGAGCAAGTGAACACAGTGCTATGCCAACATACAAACAGAAAGAAAAATCATTCCTAGGGAAGTAAAGACATAGTTGGCTTTTTGGAAATTTCTTAATAAAAGAACTCCTCCTTACAAGTGTCATTGCTAGAGACTGCATATATAGTGCCCACTGAGCAGGCGCGTAAGAAGAAGCTATTTTTGATATTAGTAACACAGGCTCTGAAATACTAAGAAACAAATATTCCTGAGTAGGACAATGTGGAACACATAGAAAAGGGTCAGCAGAAACCGAGAAGAGACAAGATGGAACTAAAGGAAGACTCTCTTTCAGCTTCTTGTATCACTATTTGGAATTTGAGTTAGCCATTAATTTCATTAATGCTACAGTAAATTATCCACTCTTTCTACATATAACTAACTGAAAGGTAAAGTTCTCATTTTATGCAATGTTATTCCTTTATCCACTTTTTAAATTAATTTTGTCACTTATTCACTTGTTCACATATTCATTGAATAACAAAATGAACGGCGAGGCCTGTCATCCTCTAGCTACCAAAGCACTGTTTTCATAGGAAAACAAAGTTTCTCCTGCTTTGTTTTTTGAAAATACTTTTTCTTTGTAGATCTGTACATGACTGACTTCAACTGAATTTTCTAGTGAAGACTTTGCTATTCAAAAGTTAGCAAACCAGGAAAGCAGCCCCCCCATACAGAATTCTGGCTTAACAAGTGGGTCCTACAAGATACACTGGCAAGGCATCAAGCAGACATAGACTTAAGTATTTTTATTTATTTATTTTTAATGATCACACCTATGGCTAATAAGAAACATACTGATGGCTGATTCTGAAAAACAGGGACTAGACGCTACCATTTTATAACTATCAGCCACCATGAAATATAAAGCAAAGTTTTTATTGCAAGGAATTAGATTCCATGTATTATTATTCCTTCATCCCAAAAGAGATGAGAAAGTTTGCCATAGGCATAGGCTGAAAAGTGTTTGCCTGAATAAAAATAACAGTGTGGATTTTATGTTTGGAGAAAGAAATGTGCATGTTCACTCAGATAGATGTGAAAACACCAGACAACTTGTTAATTGTTTTAATCACTCTATCTAAACAATTTGAACGCCAAGTTCCTTGGCATGTCCTATTAGGCAGAACTGTAATAAGTAACTGTTCAGTTTGGAGAAAAAAATCACATCCTCACAATGTGCTAAAAATGAATCAACTCAGTCAATTTAGTTAATTTTTAAAATTGATTTGGAACAGATCATTTAATTAATGGAACCTTTCACTTTCCTATCATTTAGATTCAGTTCTTTTGGCTGCGGGAACAGAGGGCTGCTCAGGTTGCCCTGGAAAAGGGGGGATTTGTCCCAGAGATACCCAGGGAGCTATCAAGAGCCCTGCAACTCTGGCTTTCACTGCTGACTGACTTCTTCTTCCCATATTTCCAGCTCCAATAACACCAGAGAGGAAATCTAATTACACTAGCTCATCTTTTCCCATCAGGCCATAAGCAAGCTCATGGATTGGTTGAACTTGGGTAGCCTGTCTAATCCATTCTGGCTGGGGTGCTGAGGAGAGAGGGGAGACGGGAAGTGTCAGGGCAGAGGGCTGATCCTTTGGAGAGACTGTGGACAGGGCAGGCTGCCCTTGAATGGGCAGTCTGAGCTTTGTGCAGTGTGGTCTCCAGCAGCATCTAGTTGATATGGCAACAATGGGCAAGTTTACAATCTTTGTGTATGTCAAAACAGATTCTATTATCTAGTTAGTTTTTTTCTATATTTTATAACAATATTTATCATTTTTATAATTATAAAATTAAAACATCTCTACTGAAGTCAATTTGGAAATGTAGATAGAAGAAACTCTTATTGGACTTCTTACTGGGTTTTAACAAAGAAGTTCAATCTATTCATATTTATTACCATAAGTGATACGTTTGATTCACTGTAATTTTATTTTGTAGTTTGTGGGTTTTTGTGATTCTTTTAAGAAAGTTTTTCCCATGTGGAATATTTTTCTTTGCTACTCTTAATAGTTTAAAAATCTTTGATCTTATATGTATTCAATGTAATTAATGCACATATCATTAAATACAATATATTTAAATCAGTTTTTCTCTCATTAAGTATTCTTTTATTCCCTTCTTCTCTCCCCTCTTCTAGGTGTCCTTGATATGATCTATATGTTAGATCCAGATTTTTATTTTTATATCAAGACTATTTAAAGACATTTAAAAAATACATTCCATTTAAGACATTACTATCTATAATTATATAGATGTAATTCTATACTGAAATGGCTTCATTACTGGTTATAATTTTTTTAAATACCACCAGAAGTCACCAACTTGGGGGGTTTTTATTTTTATTTTTGAAGTAATTATTTTTGGAAGGATTACATGGGTATTATACACTCTGTACTTTTTATGTCTGAGGATGTCTTTCTGTTATCCTGGTTACACACAGATTCTTTCGATCTGGTCTTTTTCCCCACAAAGCTCTGCAGATATTTTTCCCGTGAAAACTTCTGATGCTTAACAATGTAGGTGAAAAACCTAAATTAGCTTGATTTTACTGTTGCTATTACTTTGTTTTTTTCTGGTCTGATCATATAATTAAAAAAAATCTTTAAATGGCCCTGGTCAGGGTGAATCAGTTGGCTGGAGTGTTGTCTTATAACCAAAAGGCTGCAGGTTGGGTTCCCAGTCAGGCAAAGCACATGCCTAGGCTGTGGGTTAGATTCTCAGTCTGGGCATATATGGGAAGCAGCCAACTGATGCTTCTCTGTTGCATCAATGTTTCTCTCTCTCTCTAAAAAAAGCAATGAAAAATGTGTTCTCTGGTGAGGATAAAAAAGAAAAAATATCCTAAAATGAAAATAAATGACCATGAAATAGTTTGGTTTTGCTATCTGTTATGACCTAAATTACATTGTTCCCCTCTCCCCAAATTCGTGTGGTCAAACCATCACCCCTAGTACCAGAGAATGTAACTATATTTGGAGATAGGGTCTTCCAAGATGGTATTAAGTTAAAACGAGGCTGTTAGAGTGGGCCTTATTCCAGTGTGACTGGTGTCCTTATAAAAAGAGGGAATTTGGACCCACAAAGAGATACCAGCTGTGTGCACACACAGAGAAAAGGCTGTATGAAGACACAGCAAGAAGGCAGCCACCTGCAAGCTGAGGAGACAGGTCTCAGAAGAAACCAAATCTGCTGACACCTTGATCTTGGGCTTCTAGCCGCCAGGACTATGAGAAATAAATCTCCGTTCTTTAAGCCATCCAGTCTGCGGTATTTTGTCTTGACAGCTCTAGTAAAATAATACAGAATCTTTTAACAAACTTATTCCTGCTACTGGGTAAATGCTTTTATGTGAATACATGGTCTTTTCTTCAGCTTAGGAAAGTTTCTGATTTTCGTTTCTTTATTGTTCTGTCATTCTGGAGTCCTTAGTATAATGAATTGGATCCTAAAGAAGGATCTGCCTTCTTTGCCTCTTATCTTTTTGACTAGGAGATCTCTCTCTTTTCCACTTTTACTTATTTGAAATAGTGGATCTATTGTCTATATGCTTCCATTGTAGTATTTAATTTGGGTTTTATGGTATTCATTCCATGAGGTCTCTTACTATTTCAGAATGCCCCTTCTAATGGCTGCTGGTCCTAGTTTCTTAAATGCAATGTCTCTTTGATTATTGTTAAGAATACAAATTATAAATTTGTCAAGCTTTCTTTTAGTTTTCCTAGTTCATTGGAGGACACTGCTTTGATTTCTTAGCATGAGCCCTTCTGTTGAACTGTTGTGTTGTTACTCACATTCTGTGATTTTTTTCTGTGTGTTCTTATGGAAGGTAGTCCCAGCTTGCCAGATTTAGTTCTCATGGACACCTGTCTGCTTAACATTCCTGGCTAACAATTCCTTCTCACACAAGGAGTTGTGGGTCAGGTTGGCCCTTACTTTATTCTGACCTCCTCTGCACAATATCTAGCAGAAATTTCTTAATCTTTCTGCCATGCATATATTATTGTCTAGTTTCTAGCAATTATGCAGTTTCCCCCTTGTTTGGTATTCTGTTGGTCATTTTGATGAAATTTTGGGCAGGCGGGGAATTAATGAAGTGTTTCCCTAGTTAAGAAGACAAATGCAGTTGGATGTTTGCTAAGGGTTGAAATGGGGTGGTGGGAGCCAAGATTTTGTTAACCAAAGTCCAGCTACTTCAAAATGTGCTTCAAAAAATTCCATAGAAATGATCTCGTTATATGTATCTCCCTACCACTGTACTATTCTTTCCTCACTTCCTGCAGCATAGTAGATGCTCAGAAACGTTTGCTGGATTTGCATTGAAGTCCTCCACGTGTCCTAAGCTTCAGTCTCCAGGAATCCAATGACAGATGCTCATCAAGAGCATGACACTTATGGAGAAGTGTCCTGACTCTGGAATTCTTTGCTTAGGATTTTAGAAATTGTTGGAATACGTGTTTTAGTGTCTTTCTGAGGATCAAAATAAGCTGACAAGTTTTTACCCTCTGTAGTAGTGCTTTTGAATTTTAGTAGCTGAACATGATCTGTGCCTCTTTTTATATTTTGGAAATTTCTTTTTTGTTCTAGGAAGTGTAAATTATTGTCTGACTGATACTCTTGAGTACTCTGGGATGTTCTTTGTTAGACTTTGCTCTTTTGGAAACTTTGGTCTTTTAAAGGTGTTTTCTTACCCCTCATCTTGTATTTCCACAAGCATACTACTTTATTTCATCTGCTTTATATTAAGTATTTACACATCTGCTCTTCTCCATTAGATTGTTAGATATTTAGAAGGCAGTAGCTGCATATTACTTACTTCTATGTTACTTTGTTAGTGTCTAGCACAGTGTTTTGCAAAATTTAACTATCTAAATATTTTCTCAATTAAAATAACTTGTTAAATTGCTCCATTTCTATCTTGCTTTCTTCAATGTATAGTGAACATTTGCTTCTTATCTATAAACCATCCTTTTCTTCTTCTTACTTGGGTATCTACCCCTCCCCTTGTGGACTTGTATGTATATGTAGAAAGATCATTCCATCATGAGCTTCTGAAGTGGGTCTTCATTGACTTAGGCCAAACAGCACTCTCCACAACCCAGCTGCAGTGTTTGGTTGCAAGAACAAATGTGAGACCCAGCATGGACCAATCACGGTGAATCTTAGGACTTGTTTTTGGAAGGCTAAGCTACAGACACCCTTTCTTTCATGTTGGATGTGGACAAAACAACATGTAACCCTGGGATTTGAGGGCAGTCATCTTGTATCCATCAGGACAGTAGCTTTAGGGTGTGGAAGGCATCATGGAAGGCCAAGCATAGAGACAGAGGTTGGGTTTCCTTGTAGACATTTTGGTGTTACTGGCTCAAACTGAACCTCAAGTCCACATTACTCCTGAACTTTCCAGGGATGAGAACTAATACATTTCTTTATTATTTTAGCTGGTTGTGCAGGGTTTCTTTTATTTGCAACAAAAATTCTTACGATTAATGACCTGTATTTTTAGCCTATTTAATCATAAGCATTTGGCAGCCTGCTTCACTGATTTTTCTCCTTTCCTAATTGGTTACTTTATTCCAGATTCATTTTTTTCTTTAGTTTTCCAGTTCATATTTGTTAGTAATGATTAATTTTTTATAGCCTCATAGAATCACAATGTGATAGAGATCAGTTATTCCTACTCCCTTATTTTTAGATAATAAAACTAAACACTAATGAGGCTAAGTGATGTACCCATGACCATTATCATTTTAATAATCTCTTCATGGCTTAAGGTCATCATTATCAATATTAATTGTTAAGTTGTCCTTGTAATATGTAGAGGGTGAATTGCTAAGTGCAAACTATTCACCTCTCATTAGTGGAGATGTTTTTCTAGATAGTTTTTCTTCTGTCTTTTCCAGTTAGTTGTCATGTTTTAAACTGCTGTTTTGGGAGTATTTTTTATCATTCTTGTGGCCTCTAATCTTATGTCTACTGTGTGTGCGGAAAGAGATGAGTGTTGGTAAGGCTAATCATGCTTTATAAGCTGATAACTTCAATTTTACACACAATATTAAATCAATAGTCATCTAAGGCTGACAGTAACTATTGTGTAACATAGGTAGCCATTGAAGTTGTTTTCATTGATGCTCTTTAATATTTTTCACTTGTTTCTAGGTTTTGGTCATATAACTACATTGCCAGAGTAGAAAAGAGGAAAGCAGGAAGTATTTGTTTTCTTGAAATTTTTGAAGGTTGTTTAATGTTAAGTATTACTGAGGTTTATTTAAAAAGTAAGACAGGTAAGTGTGTATTAGATAATATATTTGGGAAATTGGTTTCTGGTTAATTCAATTTTTCAACTCGTTGAAGGGATATTCTGAAAATCCTTCTTGTTGTTAGAATCTTTTCCTAATACATTAGCCCACCTAACTTTCCCAATGCATCTAGTGTATGGAAGAAAGTAATTTTATTCTTCATCAATTTGGACCTTGCAGTGTCTGATCCTGAATAACATTAAGTGAAGACATGGAGGGTAATGGTTTTGAGCTGTGCTGTAGTTTTGACAGTGTTAGTTGGCATAGGTTGGATATGATTCCTGTCCACTGCTGTCTTATTCCCCTGGAAGGACTGCATTTTCTACAACCTTAAGAGAAGGCATGACCATGTACTTCCTCTGGTCAAGAAAATAGAAACAGAAGTGATAAGTGTCTTTCAGGATGGAAGCCTTTAATTGTCGTGTTTGATCATCTACTTCACTCATCTTCCAAATGGAGCCTCTATAGCCTAGGTGGGTAAAATGTAGACCTCTGCTATTTTAAACCACCGAGATTTTGGGATTTCCTGATACCGCAACATATTACAGCTTTATCTGACTGGTTCACAGCATAGAAGTGGAAAAAGCTCTGAAACAAATCCCTTCCCCCTCCCCTGTCTCCACATGCCTCCCCTTTACTGTAATAGTTCCTTTCTTCTTGTTTTATTTTGGGGAAAAAAACTTCCTATTGCTGAAAAATGATTAAGAACCACTGATGTATGTGTTTGGCCTTAATGTGCATGAAATCCTAGGATTTAATGGATTTTAAAATGTTTTCTCCTTGAGTTTCCCTGTGAATTGCTTCTCTCACAAAAGTAGAGTGCAGCAAAAGTTTAGTTAATTGAGGGTTTCAATATAGTCTGCTTTCCTCTAATGGTATACCCAAGCTGTGCTTATACATTGACATGTCTGATGATTGTATGTGGTTTATGAAATGAGGCTTATTGGTTGATAAACTTATTACAGAACACAGAAGTGGCACATACTAAACACACAATAGATAAGATTACTGAGTGGTAGCTGTTTTGATAACCATAGCTTTTCATTTCACATTATTTTATCATTTAAAATCTCAATTTTCACACTGCTTTTCATTCAAGGCCAATATTTAGTATGCTGATGAAATTTGGAGTGAACAATATTATTTAAGCATTTATGAAGCTTCTTTAAGGATGGGCTGAGTGGGACAGTCATTTAAGAAAAAGTAGATCCTGAGAGGAAATATGGTAATATTGGAGTTGGAACTCATAATTGAAGAAAGCCTTTTGAGAATTTTTTCTCTTTGGGTTGAGCACAAAATTCCTGAAAATAGAACCCACTCATATATTAATTATTTATTTAAAATCATACAAGTTCATGTTTACTTTAAAAATATTTTATTTATTTATTTTTAGAGAGAGGGGAAAGGAAGGAGAAAGAGAGGGAAACATCAATGTGTGGTTGCCTCTCACATGCCCCCTATTGGGGACCTGGCCCACAACCCAGGCTTGTTCCCTGACTGGGAATCGAACCTGAGACCCTTTGGTTCATAGGCCAGCACTCAGTCCACTGAGCCACACCAGCTGGGGCTCAAGTTCATTTTTAGATGCAAATAATTTTTGATTATTCAAATTAAGGCAAAGAGGCACATGGATTATGCCAAAGATTGGATAATTTCCAAATATTTATAAAGTAATGCAATGATCAATAAGAATTCTGCAAGAATGAACTCTTGGTTTATTAAAATTTTTGCTTACAAAGAGATTAAAAAACAGCTGTTTTAAATTTGAAAGTAGAGTTTCATGACTAACATTGAATATTTTTTTGAAGATTGAATGTCTGGCAACACTTTGGTGTCATTGGCCTGAACATAAATGTTCAATGTAGAGATAGAAAATGTGAATGAGAGAGGCAGAAGGTGCACAGATCCAGAATGTACTCCCTCATGTGTTGGTTTAAGAAGCTAAACTATGTCTTTGAGTGTACTTACCACTCCTGGGCTTAAAGTAATTTCTGAGGTGGACCATGAGGTCAGGAAGTGGAAAAAAAATGGTAAGTGAGGGATCATCCAGCTGAGTTTTAGTTCATTAAAGTTTCATATTATCTGCCTCTGTGGTGCAGATGCAAACATCTCCACTGCTCTTTCCTTACTTCTGATCCCAAGGAATGGTCAGTTCACCCTTTATGTGGGGAGCTTGGGCTTGGGCAGTGGTAGGGAGGGAAGTTTACATGGCAGTAAACATTTTATGTTTCTAATTACACATGGTCTATTTTTCCAGTAAAACTTCTCATTGAACCAGAAACTCTGACTGAGCTTTACTAGCCTCAGAATAAGCAGGACTATTAGGGAAGAGACTGTTCCTCTTGGGCATTTTCAGGCAAGATCTGAGGTTTCAGCTCCTGAAAGCAAAATTCCATGTACTGACATGGTGAAGGGTTCTAAAGTAATCAATTTTTTTCTGGTATGTTGGAGTTGATGATCATAGACTTGAACTGTAACTCTGATGCACTCTCATCATTATGACTCCCATGCATTTGTATCTGAAGCACGCCTGACAAAGAGGCTATCTTGCAGTCGTACTGCGTTACTGTGCCCAGTGCAGACTGGATCTGCACACTTTCTGCCCATCAGTTCCGTATCATTGTGCCTACTGTCTCCCAGTTTCCTAGTCTAGTGTATTACTAATGTTTCTTGAGTGAATTCATTGGTTTTGACAGGATCCATATCTTCGATCTATACATGTCCACATAGCATTAAATCTAACTGTGAGAATGTTATCATTACTTCACAGTTATTATATTGACAAGCAAATATCCCTGAGTAGTCAGTCATGGAAATGGAGAGATTGTTCCTTTCCTGAAACGCATAATGGTTATAAATAGGGCAGTATAGGCTAATGGAAAGAACACTAGATGGATGATCTTGATTCTTATTGTGACAGAAATCCATTAATTAAATGCCATTTTACATGTGTTACTCTGCTAACCTCCACGCAGAGGGAAACATTTTGTATTTCTTTGTTCTTTGTAAATGTCCAAACTACAAAACACTGATACAGATACAAATATTTACAGATACCAGGGGAAAATGTTATTAAATTACGTGCACCTAAAATACTAGAATTACATATAGCTTAAGGATTTATTATGGGATAGGTAAGCTATGATGGAGTAAGAAACAGGAGACAAAGTAAGTGTATTTTTAGAAGAAATGAGGAAGAGCAGCCGTTGGGGTTTTGTGTCCTTGCTATACAAGTTATGGGGGAACAGCCAGATTTTTTCTGGTGAGTGCAGAAGACTTGGATTTCGAAACTTACTAATGAAATGGAGTAAAGATGTGAAAGGAAACATGTACTTAGTACATTTTTATGACTTCTATTCAGCATTGAGGAGTTCTATTGCTCTTCTACTAGCAATCATCTCCGAATTCATTAGAGTGAATGAAGAAATGCATTCTGGTGACTCAGTGATTCAGGTCTTTCTAGTATAATGGGGAGAGCAGGAATCTGGAGTTATGAGGAAGAACCCAGGTGTTCCCATTGGGAATATATTGCTGTTTTTGGTTTGGAGAATGTTAAAGGGGCAAAAGAGGAGCAGAAAATAATTGTTTTTAAATGATCAAATGTCAAAGTAACAATGCACCCTTCTAGCCACATGTTGATAAAAAAATTGATGAACATACCACCAGAGGTGGCTCGTGCCAAGGGCTGGGGGGGTAGGCAGAGAACTTCAGGAATAAGCTCCGAGGATCACAGAAGTGCTCCCACACTGAAGCGAGCATGCAACTGGGGCCTTTGTCCTGCAGGAAAGATCAAACTAAGATTGGCTTAAGTTCCATGGTGATTAAAATTAATTTATATTAATATGCTAAGCAAATAAACTATACCTTGGATATTTTGTTTCTTTAAACTTTCCTTCAAATATTGTACTTTCATGATGTTAATAAGTAGTGGATAACAGTGGTTTTCTATCAATATACATCTATCATTGGATAATGACATGTTTAAATGGGTTATAACAGAAGTGTCTTCTAGTGGATGCTGGTGCCCTGCAAATAGCTGCTGGGTCCTGGTTCTTGTTGAGGGGATGCGCGCTGGAGATGACCTAGGGCTCCAGAAAGGCATGAAACCCCAGCGAGGAGAAGACAGAAAGGGAGCCTTCAGGCGGATGGCGCTACTTGACTCCCTGGCTTCTTAGAATGGATGGGTGGGTTGCACTGGAAGGCACAGAGCCTTTCGTCTCAGATGAAGGAGTGGGATATAAATTTTCAAGCTTACCAGTGAAAGAGGGAAGCCTTCCCTCTTTAGCTTTAAAAAGGTCTAGAAGACTTTTTGAAAGATTCTTGCTGCCTGATTATCCTTCAAGTAGGTCACATCATTTTTTTTCCCTAAAAAAGTAGCTATGTTCCTAGGGAAAAGGAGTTCAGAAATACTGATGAAAGATGATTCTTTTGGGATCATCTTTCTCAGGCATAGGGGACTAAAGACATGTCTCTGGGTATAACTTTATGTCCTCGCTAGGTCCAGCCTCTCTCCCTTTCCTGTCCCTTATGAGGCTATCTCACCATGCTCTGGGACATAGATGTCAGGGAATTAAATTTATAATCACCACAGAGAAGTAATCTGCAGGTTGGAAGTCCTCCTGGAGTGGAAACTGTAAAGGGGAGACCAGTGCCTATCAGATGAATAAGGGTCGAGGCTGCCACTGCCCACCTACTGTCCCTCCAGCCTCGCCCTACACCCTCTCGGGTGCTGGCTGTTTTCCTTCCAGACTAATGTCACACCAAACTTTGGTGGGGGCTTTAACAAGGCCTCATGTAGGTATTCCAGAGCCATACAGGACCAGAAATCAGACAACTCACTTCCTTGTTCAAACAGCGGAACAAAAGCTCACCTTGTCCCTTGACTCTATGGATATTTCCTAGCAGGCTTATCTTCCAGCTTGTTCTTTTCTGGTATCTTTGTACCCCACCCACTCCCTCCTCAGAGTTTGCACACCCTCCTCACAGGATAACATAGTCCTTTCCCCAATTTCTTTTGGTGTCCTGGAAACTCTGTCTCCTTTAGTATTGACTGGGTAGAAGTGGAATGATCTGATTAGGTTTTTATTATTATGTTAATTTTTGGTTATTTGTTCCACAGAAAGAAGAGAAGAAACTGTGGGCTTTAGTTGAGATGGATGATAAATGGTTAGTGCCTTCACCCCAGTTAACTCTCTACTCATGATGTGGCATGTTGTGATTTACCTAGAGCTAAATACGTAAAGCAGGGGGAATTAATTTTCTTCTGAAGACTATACAGTCTGGTCTATGAAGGAATAAATATTCCTCTTATGTCTTTGGCACTTCTTGCAAAATAATAAATCCAACCTGATTAAATTAAAGCATATTTGCCCCTTCCTGACCTGGTTTTCATTAGAAAGGCTCCCACAGAGTTTACAGAAAATGTCTGAGTTGGAGCCACACAGGGAGGTGGTGGCTCACACATCACATTTCTCTCTGACAGCCACACTTCTCCTGTATTATCAAGGAGGAGGGTTTTATTCCATCCTACCACATATGAAAGTCCACAAGCCCTCAGTCGTGGAGTGATCAGACCTTTCTGACATGTTCATATGTATCCTGACTGTGTATTTAGGGTACATTTTTAGGGTAGAGTTCTTCCTTCGCTGACAACAGGAAATTGAGACTGATCATGGCATATGCTGTCAAGGTCAAAGGAAAAACTCATGTGAATTTCTTTAACTTGTCATTTCTTTTTGGCTGGCTATATCTGATCACAGAGGAAACAGGCATGGTGGGATACTGGATTGGAATTATAAATTGCATAATTAATGTAATTACATAACTTTATACAGTGAGATCACTACTATGAATATACATTCATCAAAAATCTTGGGAAGTCAAAGACTAAAAAAGTATGAACATATTTTGATTTGATCATGAATATGCAAAAGCTACTGTTACGGTGTCCTTCTGTCTCTGTAGCTGTCTTATGTATGTTTTACTTCAAAGCTAGCACCGTGTTAAGATCAGCCCCACAGGATCCAAGGAGCGAGAGTGCTCTCTCTCCCTCACTCTTTTTCTCTCTCACATGTATGCACGCATGCATGCGCACACATACCACCATGAGATAGTATAACAATACAATGTTTTTCTCTGTATTCAAACTGCTTTCTTTCCTTTGGGTTTTTATTTCATACATTTTATCTTGCTTATATATTCCAAAGGGAAATAGACTGTATATGAACTAATGCTGAAATGACTAAAATCTGACTCTGTAAATGTATGCAAAGCTATTTCTGGTGACAACTGCAAGAGGTTTCATTGATGAAACTAAATTGACTTTAATTTTTCTGTGATGAATGAATCTTAAACTGGGCTATGTAGTCAATTTGGTTAAATTCCATTGCTTTAGTTAAATTTTCAAAGAGGAAAAGTTAAGCATGCAGGTCACTCAAGAGGCTTTGAATTTGTGTTATATTATAGGGTAAGAATTATTTATTCCTGCTTGTATGGAAGGAAGAATCATCAATTACTCCCGGTTATATTTATGAAATCAGAGTGTTGGTTACTAGCCAAGGTTTCTTTTCAAAAACTGCAGAGAAGGCTTGTGGTGAAAGCCAAGACCTATTGAAGGAAGACATTGGATAAGCCTCTCTCTACAAATAAGAATACAAGATGTTTTCTCCCTAAGCCTGTATGACTAAAGGTAATGCACCCCATCTCAATGATAGGATTTTTCCCTTTCTCCCTCCCTCCTTTCCTTCCTTTCTTCTTCCCCTTTCTTCTTTCTTTCTTCCTTTCTCTTTTCTTTTCCTTTCCTTTCCTTTCCTTTCCTTTTTCCTTTCCTTTCCTTTCCTTTCCTTTCCTTTCCTTTCCTTTCCTTTCCTTTCCTTTTTCTTTTTCTTTTCTTCTCTCTCTGTCTCTCTGTCTCTCTCTCTCTCTCTCTGGCATTGTATAAACAACAACAGAAACAGTTTAAAAGAGCTTAACTTTAGTAACTCAAGCAAGCTGATTTTATGCATCTCATTAATGCAGCTAAATTTGGGATCTTACTCAAAATGACCTTTAGAATATTTTCATTCAAAATTATTTATTGACCACATTGGATAATTTATGTCCTGTTTGGTGTTTTGTGAGGGTCACACAGGATGTTCAAGGTAAGGAGCTCACTGAAGAAGGGGGCATTAATATGGTAGAAAAATAATTACAAGAGAGACATGGTGGTTGCTACGATTGAGACATGGATAAGGTGTTGTGGGGCTCCAGAAGAAGGAAAGCCAGGAAGCAGTTGGCCTGGTAGAGAGGGTGTAGGCACTGAAGGTAATGGACCTTGGTTTGAATCATGACTGTGTTCCTATTTAACCTTGAGAGTTCTGAGTCTATTTCCCACTTTGTAAGACAGAGGTTAAAATGGTCTATATTTTGGGTTTGATAACATTACTTGGAAGTGTGCTTAATGTGCCTAAAATAGTTTGTGGGACACAATAGGTTTTTAATAATTAGCAGTTATCATCATCATCATCACCATCATCATTAATAGTATTGGTTTTATGCAGGAGTTGACACATAAATGGACCTTGTTGCCTAGCTAAGATCTGGGTATTCAGCATTTGGATGCAAGGTCACTTTAAATAGACAGATCAGGTTAGTAAAAGAAGTATGAGAATGTACAGGGACAACAAGCATCTTAAATGGAAGCCAGAAGTTGGTGAATTTTACTTTTGTTTGGTTTTTGCCCCAGTCTATTTAAAAAATATATTGACTATAGAAAATCAAGCCAGGAGGCCTTCATTCAGCATTCTGGTTCCAATCTACAATATGTCCCACAATTTTCACAAAGCCTATCATTATTGGCTCAACATTTCTTTATGTTTGAAATGCCTTTTCTCCAAATTCTATCTATGCTACTAAGTCCTTCATAAGTCACCAAGCCTTCTATAATCCTCCCAGGAAAATTAATCTATTACCTCTTTGATTCCTATAGCACTGGAGCTGCCCTCCCTCTCTGACCCCATGTTGTTTAGCCCTATTGCCATGTTAGGTCCTCTGCTAGGGATCAGGGAAACACAGCTGGAAAAAGTCTAACAGTCTAATCATGGTCACAGAGAGAACAGATAACTAACACAGAGTGATACAATAGAATAAATAAAAGTGTTAAGGGATCACTTGGGAGGGGCACTGAGGTCAGTCAAGAACACCTTCCCAGAAGAAGGGGTTGATCAATTTGAAACCTGAATGGTGAGTAGTTAACCAGCCCAAATCAGTGAAGCACAATACATGGAGGGCAGCAATTTCAAGGACGAGGTAAGGACATAAGAAATGCAGTTCCACTAGCACAGCGTCTTCCATATATTAAGCATTCAGTAGACTTTTGTTGACAATAGGTTCTTATGAAAAGGAACCACAGCTGGTAACTACCTGTCAGGCAGCATTTTTTTCCTTTGATATAAGGAGGTGGTTGCTGAAAGGATGGAAAGAGGGTAGACAGGGAATAAAAGAAACTTACGATTAACTTCATCTACTTTGTGGAATCTGGCAGGCACATAACCAAAGTGAATTCACAGCTTTGCTAAGAGCTTGCTATGAAGTGATGAATAAATAAATACTGTATTCATTTTTAAACATTATTTTATGGCCCACTATCACCTAAACATAATTCCTATAAAAAGCAGAATAAAACTTATTTTTTGGATCCAGATTTGGATATCCTAGGGCTATCTTTGTGAAATTATCCTTAGAAAAAAAAGGAAGAGAGAAAAAATAAAACAGAAAATACTAAAGCTAGAAGAGGAAATAATTTGATATTTTAGAGAAGTAAAAATTAAAAAGTAGAAAATTCCTTGCCATACTTAAAAACAGAAACAAGATACAAAATTTTTATTTATTTTAAGATTACATACCCTTAGAATTGAAAAAATATGAGCTCTCAGATGAAATAACTGTCCTGAATATACAATGCTAATTATTTAATGTAATTATATTTAATTTGTGGCTGAATTAATATTGTAAAACAGATATGATACATTAAAATAACACTATCTACTTTCTGGATTCTCTGTATTTGAAAAAATATAGAAATAATGCATTTTGGAACATCTGTGGAGGAAAAAGCAGTTGAGAGTTTTTACTAGTACATGACAAGGACAGTTGCAAAAATAATCCATCTAATAGTTTGACAAGATGTTTAGCTCTGTCTTTCATTCTCTCGAGGGCTGCAAACCGTTAAAACAATCCCATGCTGCCCTCAGAGTCACTAGCTTTCTAACGGACAGTACCTTAAATCAAAGCAAATTAGAACATCAGAATAACTTTTTGCACCAAATAGCATGAAGAATATTACTGCTTCTGAAATGAGAACAGAAAGCCTACAACACGACTTCTACTGAGTCACAAGGAAGAATTCTTGGTATCCCCCTTTCCTGTGTACCTTTGAACCAGGCATATCAGGGATGACTAAATGATTATTTATAGGGCTTAAAAATATAGTTGAAATAGCATTACCTAAATACTGAGAAAATTGCCTTTTAATGGATCATTCACCAGTGGAGAGAGTTCTTATTTAAATTTGCATCTAGAACTTTGTCCATCACTTTTTTTTTGTGAAGTACACACACATTATTTGTAATTAAGCCAATAGTTTTGTGCCCATGAATATTCAATATCACTGATTTGTACAGTTGAATGATTTTCTCAGCCACCACAAGGTGATGAGAGTGGAGAAGGAAAATAGTTGGATTTAATCAGGTTTGGGGAACTGCCAGGTATTTGTTATGGAAGAAAATGGCAGAGGGTGTTGACGATATTGACAAGAAAGTAGATGAAATGATAAACTATGGATTCTAAGTTGAACATGGAAGGCTGCACATCTCTGAGGAAGTTAATATATAGACCAGAAGCAGGGAGTCAGGGTCTGGAGGGTTCCATGAAGTCAAGCAAGTAAAAAAGTTAGAAGAAGGGAGATTTTCGGGTTGTGAGGTATTTGGGTTGAAGAGTTCAGAGGAAGACATATGTACAAGTTTTCCTATGTTGCATAGCAAATTAACCACAAAGTTAGTGACTTAAAACAGCACACAATTTCTGTGGTTAGGAGTATGGATATGACTTAAGTAGGTCCATTCCTTAGGGTCCCATAAGGCTATTATAAAGATGTCAGCCAGGTAATCTTTTCATCGAGAGACATGACTGGGAAAGAAAACACTTCTAAACTCACTCAGGTTGTTGACAGAACTCATTTCCTGGTGTTGGTAGGAACGAAGGCCCAGTTTCTTTACGGCTGTCACCTGGAGGCCATCTTCCATTCCCAGGGGTGGCCCATCATTCCTAGAGGTCCTCCTCCATGGGCTTTCCAATGTGGCTCTTAATTCATCATATGAGCAAAGAGAATATCTAGAGTGAGGCTGCTGGCAAGGTGGAATCTTACGTAATTTAATGTAACCCAAAGAGTAGCATCCCATCTCCTTTGCCATATTCTATGGGTTAGAAGCCAGTCACAGTTCCTGCCCACACTCAAGGAGGAGAAAATCACACACAGGCACAAATACCAGGAGATTGGAATCATGGGGGAACATCTTAGGGTCTGCCTGATGCATTATAGAACAATGCCAAAAGATCAGCTGATGACTTTACCCTTGAGCAGAGGCAAAAAGTGATTGATCCTTATGGGCTGGAGTATCATGTTAATTGTTGATACACTGGAATTGTTGATAAAGGATTTCAGGAGTAGAGAGAAAGAGAGAGGGGAGAGCTGGAAAAGAAATAGGGGGACAGAATGCTAGAAATTAGTGCTTATGGAGTGGAGTTATTCCAATTAATTTTTATTGAAAAGGAGCATAAATTCACAAGTGCTTAACTCTGTATCTGACTTGCTATTTTAGATAAGCCGTGCAGTAAAAAAGGAAGTGTGTAAAGCTTTTCCTCTTTTACTGAGAGGATTACTTAGAAAATTTGATTTGAATAGAACATAAAATGTTTATTTTTATAATCTTGTTTTTAACTGCATAATAAAAATACATGCATAGTAACATGGCAAGCTTTTAGAATCTAGCTCTTTAAACTCTGAATTTTATGGTTGAAAGGAGTGATGTAGATTTGAAAAAAAACATAATGAAGTTTGAAGTGCAGGTCCTCTGTTCTTAACGTTCTTTTATTTCCAAAGGCTGAAATATCCTTAAATCTAGTTTTACAAGCTATTTGCCCAAAAGAATGGTTGTCTCTTACAGAAGAGAGCCACTTAATTGTTAGCTATTTTTTTCTTTTTTTTTTTTTGCATGGTATTAAATTGCAACTTCATAAAAAGAA
The DNA here is from genome assembly GCA_004024845.1 of Tonatia bakeri. Taxonomy (NCBI): domain Eukaryota; kingdom Metazoa; phylum Chordata; class Mammalia; order Chiroptera; family Phyllostomidae; genus Tonatia; species Tonatia bakeri. The sequence goes on along the minus strand of PVIA01002376.1, from coordinate 22,688 downwards.
CCTAAAAAAATGAGCTTTAATTCATGTTAACATTTTAATCAAGTATTATAATAAATCTGGTAAAACTTCTTAGAGTTTATTCTTCTGCTACTTCTCTCTGTCACACTTCACATCATGCTTTCTTGGTACAATCCCTGCTCCTCATGAAATGAGAGGGATCACTGAACTGGGATTAAAGGCAATGGCTCTTGTCAGTCCTACTGACCCACTTACTGGCTGGGTGCCACTGAGTAGGCTACTTAAACTCTCTGGGCCTCAGACTACTTACCTGTAAAATTGGTTGTTGTGAATATAAAATGCAATTATAAATATTAACAGAACTGTGTATATAGTAAATGTTCAATTAATGTTAGCTATTATAATCATATCTTTAGGGTTATTATTCTCTGCTTGTTTACTTGTTGTAACTAATTTTCTGATTATTCCCTTATATGCAATGAAAATATTGGCACTCTTGTTCTCAGACTTTCAGGCTTTCACAGTTCTGATAATATAAACCTCTATCTATCCAGATATTTATATATAGCTACAGTTAGATATAAATGTATATATATATCTAACTTATATATAAATCTATCTCTCTCTATATAGATATCTCTCTATATATAGAAATATATTTCTATATATATATATATTTCTTTTGGTTCTCTTTCTCTGGAGAACCTGTACTAATACACACTGTTTATTTAAAAATTGTGTTTCCAAATTTCATACTACCCTCATTACCATTGGATATAGTCATCCAAATATAATCAGTTGTTGAGGTCTTTAAATTGCTCCATACCTTCACCTTGCTTATATTATCTTAACTTCTATTTGTCTGAAAAATAAGCCAGAAATTTGATTATCTCCAGTGATGAGATTTACAGTCTGAAATATAACTCAGAAAAAGTAATTGGCTTTTAATGCTCTTCCTCATGATCCCCAAGGCTTTATTTGGATTTTGTGGAAATGCCAGAGGCGCTTGGAAATTTGTATCTTAAAAGCTTTGATAATGATTGACTTTATTCAGAAAAATATTCACTAACCTCCCCTTTATTCCCTATGTTGAATATTGAAATATAAAGTTATTTCCTGTTTTCACAGAGTGAACCAGGCCACGTGTGCCTGCTTTAGCTGCAGTAACTTCTGCGGGGTCAAGTGGCTCTAAATGAAATCGAAGAAACATGGGGTATTTAGACACCACGGATTGTATTTAAATCACACACTTTACAATTTACATGGATTTGAGACACCATTTATTGAAAATAACATAGCAGGAAGGCTTTCTCCTTCAATACTCTCAAAGTTAATATTTTAGAATCTCATGATATAGGGCTGACTAGTTTCTGAAGAGAAAGGAAAGAATAAACCTATCATAGTAATTTATCATTCTTGACATTTTCCTTTCTGTATAATTACTGCTGAACAGCAGAACTGACACTTAATAAAAGTAAGAAGTATTTTAAACTCCTCATAGAAAATCCCCACTTTCTAGGAGAATTTGAGAGCTGTAAGATATACCTGACCACACCCATCATTTTATCTTGTTGCTAAATTTCAAAGTACATCATTACAAAGGTTTCAAGAGAATGGGACTTCAGGAACAAGAACGTGCCAATAGCCAGTATGACACCTGCTTCAGAGACTCCATAATGTCTTTAATTTTAAAATGATATTTTATGTTGTTCTCTTCCCATTGGAGTGATACAGAACCCTGTGGCCAAAATTGAGAAGGAGGTGGCGCTGTTAGCAAGTGACTCCTCTAATTTCAAATATTCTGAAAAACTCAACTTTGATTTTCTTTTTGCTTGGGTCAAAGTGAGCTCAGAGGGTAAACCCTTGAGTGAAGGAGGAAACCACAGCCCAGAGCAATGCAGTGTGATGGGACCCAGAGGCTCTTCTGGCCTAGAATTCTCTTCTATTACCTCTCCTGATGCCCCAAATTCATTTCTTTTGGATAAGTTTATTTTCAGGCTGTCAGAGTCTCTTATCAAAAGTACCCTATTAAAGGATCATTAACTAGTCTGACAACAAGGCCCTTAGGGTATAGAATAAGAATAGGAAGAAAGGAGAACCTTAGGAAGATGATTAGGAAAGATAATGAGCCCATATTTAAGTCCTTATTCTGTGGTAGGTACCTTTCTTGGAATTTTTTCAAACACTTTCTTGTGCGAACCTTCCAACAACCCCATGACTCAGGGACAGATGAAGAAACTGAAGCTCAGAGAGGTCCAGTGATTTGCTATGGTCACAGAGAGTTAACAGCAGGTAGGAACGACCAGAGACAAGCACACCCAGGGTCTCTTCTTTGCACACTGAGTAGTACTACAGCCTATTTATGTAATGAAGGATCCCTAGGTCATTGCAATAAAAGGTCACAGCAACAGTCGCCCAAAAGACCTGGAGCATAAGGGGCATTTGAATGTGCAATGAATGAGATAGTGATAATCTCCCTTGAGTTTATGCTAAAAAAAAAAGTGAAAATTCCCCCGGAATAGAACATAATATTATAGATTAAATACCTCCAGAAAGATGCAAAACAATATTCTTCAAGTATAATAAATATAAGTATAATTCATTAATTTAACACCAGAAATGACTGCATCAAAACCTATGAGCTAGCAACAAAGGATGTGTGTTAGATGTGGCAAAAAAAAAAAGGCACTTAGGAGAAAGAAATCAATTTCCATTAGTCAAATTTCATGGATAAAAAGAATGAGCACAATAGGTAAAAAGTGAAAGTTAATGGAATTTTGAAGCAATTCGATAACTATTTAAAAACACTCAAGCTACACAGTGGCAAAACAGTCATAAGGTTTTGGGAGAAAATAATGGAAAGCATAGTTGTTATTAGAATTTAACATTGTTGATGTCATGGAATTAAACATCAATTAAACAATAAGAAATATCTAGTGAGCTCTAATTAAATGCTCAACATCCCAGTTATCTTTGTCAACCACCTGCTTCCCCCCGCCTGCAGGCCCCCCCCACCAATTGCAACATAGAAACAGCAATGCACTGGGTGGCTGGGTGTTGTGAAGACCTCCTCTAGGAGTTTACAGCTGGTTGTGATGACAGATGCATACACTTACGTCTTCAGGGACAAGTAGAGTGCGGTTACTGTTGGGAGAGTGTTCGACCTTGTGTTATGACAGGCTTTGGAGGGGAGAGATTAATATTCACTGGTGTTGTTAGTGTGTTATTTGAAGGAGAAAAGAGAGTGGAGGATTTGACTCCACGTCCCTAGGTGTCCCTGCAGTCTGGTTGGGAAAGATTAACACACTGGAACGGAGATTTTGATTCGGCCCGACTTGTTCTGCCTGCGGGAGACAGCCTCTGCTCTAAAGCAAAACAACTCATTTTAGGCTTTTCCCCGTTTCTTCTCCCTATGGCTTGTTGAGGTTCTTCTAACATTATAGCATCTATTTCAATTTTAATGACAAAAGGCTGCCGTGATTTGTCTGGGGACCACAATCATTTTGGTACGCTTATTTCTTTTTGAAGACATGGTAGTTGGATTTACACAAGATGTTAAAAATTGCTTTGGACAAAATCAGCTGTAACTGATCAGAAGAAGACAATATAATATCAGAATACTTGCACATAAAAGGAAACTCACACAGGCACATTTATTAACAGAGTACAATATGATGCTTCTGACTCTTTACCAGTTAAGCTACTAATGAGTTGTTTTCTTGGTTGTGCTGAATTCTCTGTGTTTTCTTCTCTTTGTCTGCTTAGTCTTAGCAGTGGGGTGAGTCCAGATATCTGAGTTGGAGAAAAATCTGGCCAGAAAGTTCTGAGAGGGAACATGAGGCCACCTGTCTGTACCTGTGTTTAGATACCTCACTCATTCATTCAGTGAACTTCTACTGAGTGCCTATTATGTGCAAGGCATGGTTACAGGAATGAGGGATGCATCTGTGATGAGGCAGACAGAGCTGCTGCCCTAATGGAATTTACTGTGGGGAGGTGGAGAGGGGAGGATGATCCCAACAGACAAATGAGAGTTGTGTTATCATTGCGTATAGGACAAGTGCTTGACTAGGGAAATAGAATGGAAATGCATATGTACGATATCTAACCCAGAAGTAATGTCCAAGCTATGCCCTGAAGAATGAGTAGGACTTAGCCTGTCAGAGGGGGAGAATGAGGTGGAGGGGTGCTCCTGGCAGGGGAACAGCACACATAAATAAAGTGGTTAGAACGGCTTGTTGGGGAAACAGTACAAAATGGGGAGCAGCAAGAGGTAAAGATGCAGAAATTAGGACCAGAGCCTGAAGGTCCTACTAGGAATCTTCTAGATTGAAATCTTCTGGATCTCAGATCAGGAAGGTAGGCATTTGATAGTTGCTTTCCTGTTCTGTGATGTCTTTCTCATTATTGTACTCTGTCTCTGTGACAGGGACACACAGCTGGGGATGAGGCTCAAGGTCTCTGGGCTGTATGTCCTCTAGCCTAAATAAAGTGGTGATTCCTACTGGTTTTGGGAATCAGCCTGAAATTTGGACTGAGGGGGAGTGTGAACTGAGGGTGTTGTTTTGTGCCTGGTTCAATACAGTAAAAGAAGTCATTACTTATGTTTTTAGAGAATGAAGAGTTCATAGCTATGAGTCTGGAAATTTTCATTGAGAGTGGAATTATTGATTAACTTTTTAGAGATTTAGGAAGGCTGGTGGAGGTTGTATTTTGGTTTCTCACTGCAAGTGATTTTCCTGAGGCTCATCTTTTGGCTGTTTGGTTCATGTGAGATTAGAGGGGCCGCTCTAGGCGTGTTTTTAAATGGACCCGGGAATATTGGCACTCCGAGAAGTAATTTTATCACAGGAGGATGGTGTGTGTGAGGGGGACTTGTTTATCAGTAGAGGAGACTCCCACTTGCTGGAAAGCCACATGGCTGTGGTGAAGCTGACACGACTCACTGTGCAGAAGGGCAAAGCTCAATCTCCATCTTGATCTGGAAGATAATGAAAAAATATTACTCCAGTTTATTCTATTGGTCTGGAGTTGTCTTCTTATGAGGGGAGAGAAGCAGCTTTTCCTGACTGGGGATGAGACTGGCCCTACTGTTTTACTAAAAGTATCTTTCTCCAACGTGAATGACTGTCACTGATCTGGCTAGCTCTCCAATTCAAGAGGCTTAAGCATAGTGGGGCTTTAGAAAACATTGAAAAGCTCCCTAGTTTTGTAATAGCTTGGTAGAGGAGGTGATTAAGAATGGAGGTTTCAAAAAGAACGGCTGGCTGTCATTTATTCCTAGCAAAGTGGTGGCAGTTTTCTGGTTGCTTACCCCAAAGAAAGATTACTAACAGAAAAAAAAAATTCTGTACATTTCCAGATCTCTCTTGCAGCCAGGGAGGTTATGTGATGGAATTTTGTGCAGTGATGCGTGAAGTGTGGGATTTCTGGAAATGCTTTTGTTTTCCTGCTACAGATGCTGTGCTTTCTGGGTTTTCCATTCTCTCCTTATTCATGCCTGGAATACAGACTTGGTATTTGGACACTGGAGACAAGGAGAAAAAGGCCAAGAGGATCACGGAGACCTTGGCCTTGAAACCTTTGAGCTGTGGAACCAGTAACAGCAGCTGCTACCTTCAGATTGCTTATTGATAACAAACTCTTAAGTGGTTAAACTACTGTCACTAGATCTCTGTAAGTCTCATATGAACCCAGTACTTAACAGACACAGCTACCTTTGGGGATGAGGGAGGACTGGCAGAGGATCCACTGTGGGCATAGGAGTCCCACCTAGAGCATTCCTCCAGGACATGAGTCTGCAGAGGTCTGTGGGCCTAGGATGCCTTTGCTTAGGAAGTTCTGGAACAGTGAGAGAGCATTATGTAGGCCAAATGCCACAATCTATCCACATGACCAAGCTGCGATTCAAATATTGTCCCTTAGTCTGATTTTAACCAGGAGGTATGTCTCCCTGAGAGCTAGTTTTGTTTCAGTTATGGCTGACCATCCCAGGTCTATAAAATAGTGATGCCATGTCTAACAGAACTTACTTGGCTTTACTCTTATTCTTGTTGTAAGGGTCCAGATGGAAGAAGAGGGAAGCTGAATACATCCATGGCTAAAAAAGCTCAGCACCTACTATGTTCCAGGTACTTTGATAAATACTGGTGATAAAAATGATAAATACGACAGACATTGCCTTTGTCTTATGATCTAGACTCCAGACAATATTGTTACCCTGTTAAATGTCTGGTATGAACCAAATACTATATTAGGTATATCATATATACCATCTTATATAATCTTCATGACAAACCAATGATATAAATATTACTAGCCTTTTTCTCCAGAGATTTTAAAAGTGAGTATTGTATAATACATATGTTATGCTGGTGATCAGGGGGAGTTGAGATTCTACCTGACTTAGGATATTGTCCTAACCAACTTGGAAGTCCTCAGTGCCTCTGCTTCTGTTAGGAAATATATAAGCCCCATATGCCCTGGTAATGGTTTAATGTGTGATAAAATAGGGAAGCTGAGGGCTGGTGTTTCTAGAGCTAAGCACATATTTGAAATGATATCACTCCCAGAGCAGAAATAGATTGGTACTCAATTTTACATATGGTCTAAGGGATCACCCATCTGAAAAGAGTAAGCTTTTTAAGGTTAAGACTATCTTTTCTCTGTACTCTCAGCATCAAATATGATTGGTACATGGGAGTTACTCAGTACATGTTGAATTGAATGAACTAACTCCAGACTCAAAGGCTAGGGGTAGAAAGTTCCAGGTTCCCATTACACTAAATATTTGTTGAACACCCATTATATTCCAGATACATGGCTGGTGCTGGATCAATAGGGCATCTGATTCCTGCCCTTAGGGAGTTCATCACCTCACACACCTCGTTAGTCCTCAGAACTAGAAGATTATATATCATGTCATAACAGATAACACATGTACTAAGCATCCTTTCAGAGCTGATGGTCATGGATGATTCTCAGACTAGATAAAATCCATGGGCTGGCTTTAGACAAGAGCATGTGCCTAGGTCTCAGAATCTTAGATGGTGATGCTGTTTGGGGCTTCAAAAGTGATGATGGTCTGGATCCTTGACAAAGAACCTTAGAATATAGTAGATGGAGGGTATATAATAATAACAAAAATAACAATATTATTTATTGGCTGTTTTTCAAGTGCTGTATACTCAATAGTTATCTCATTTAATTTTTAATTTTATAAGGAAGTTTTATCCCCATTTTAGAGATAAGAAACCAGGCTTCGATAGGTTAAAGAGTTTGCCCAGTTTTACACTGAAGCTAAGTGTAGAGCTGATTCCAATCTAGATCTCCCTGATTTCAAAGCTAATGCTTTCAACTGCTGCATTAGGTTGCCCCCTTTATGTTAGTATTCTAACGCAGCAAGGAAACAAAGTGAACCTACCTGGGATGTTTTAGACTTTCCCTGGCAGAATAATCTGGGTATGGACTGAAGTGACATTTGACCCTTGCAGAGGCTTTGTTCAAAGTCTAGGTATCCTTCAATTTTAAGACATGAGTAGATTTTTCCCTGAAGTATTACCTGAGAATGAATTACTGATAACCTTATGAAACCAATTCTCCAGGGTCACTGCCTTAAAAATATAGGCCCTGCTAGTCAGTGTGAATGCATGGATGGGGTCACGGGTCTTATATAATGTATGTTTGCTGAAGCTGCATGATCTGGGAGTTGAGATGCCACCTCCCCTACTGCTAACATTTAAAAGTCTTTTTAAAAATTGTTGTTCAAGTACGGCTGTCTCCATTTTCCCCACTCTGCTGTCCCCTGCCCCACTGCTCCCCACTTCCTACCCGCAATCCTACCCCCGTTTGGTTTGTCTGTGGGTCCTTTATACATGTTCCTTGACGACACTTCCTTTTCTTTCCCCTGTTATCCCCCTCCTCACCTCTGGTTACTGCCAGTTTGTTCTCTATTTCAATGTCTCTGGTTATATTTTGCTTGCTTGTTTGTTTTGTTGATTAGGTTCCACTTATAGGTGAGATCATATGGTATTTGTCTTTCACTGCCTGGCTTATTTCACGTAGCATAATGTTCTTCAGATCCACCAATGCTGTCGTGAAGGGTAGGAGCTCCTTCTTTCTTTCTGCTGCATAGCATTCCATTGTGTAAAGGTACCATAGTTTTTTGATCCACTCATTTACTGATGGGCACTTAGGTTACTTCCAGCACTTGGCTATTGTAAATTGTGCTGATATGAACATTGGGGTGCATAGGTTCTTTTGAGTTGGTGTTTCAGGGTTCTTAGGATATAATCCCAGCAGTGGAATTGCCGGGTCAAAAGGCATTTTTTTTTTTTTGAAGAAATTCCATACTGTTTTCCAAAGTGGCTGCACCAGTCTGCATTCCCACCAGCAGTGTACTAGGGTTTTCTTTTCTTCACAACCTCACCAGCACTTGTTGTTTGTTGATTTGTTTGTGATGGTCATTCAGACCAGTGTGAAATGGTATCTTGATGTGGCTTTAATCTGCATCTCTCTGATGGCTAGTGATGCTGAGTGTTCTTTCATATGTCTCTGGGTCCTCTGTAGGTCTCCTTGGAGAAGTCTATTTAGGTCTTCTGCCAATTTTTTAAATTGGGTTGTTTGTCTTTCTGGAATGGAGTCATGTGCATTCTTTATATATTTTGGAGATCAGACCCTTGTCTGAGGTATCATTGGCAAATATATTTTCTCATATAGTTGGTTTCTTTTTCATTTTGCTGTTATTTTCTTTAGCTGTGCAGAAACTTTTTATTTTGATGAGATCCCATTTGTTTATTCTTTCTTTTATGTCTTTTGCTCTAGGGGACATATTGGTGAAAATATTGCTATGTGGAATATCTGAGATTTTCCTGCCTATGTTCTCCACTAGGACTTTTATAGTGTTGCAACTTATATTTAAGTCTTTTATCCATCTTGAGTTTATTTTTGTGTATTGTGTAAGTTGGTGGTTGAGTTTCATATTTTTGCCTGTAGCTGTACAGATCTCCCAACACCATTTGTTAAAGAGGCTATTTTTACTCCATTTTGTGCTTCTGCCTCCTCTGTCAAATATTAATTGACCACAGAGACATGGATTTATTTCTGGGCTCTGTATTCTGTTCTATTCATCTATGTGTCTGTTCTTGTGCCAGTACTAGACTGTTTTGATTACAGTGGCCTTGTATTATAGTTTTATATCAGGTATTGTGATCCCTACTACTTTGTTCTTCTTTCTCAAAATTGCTGAGGTCATTCAGGGTCATTTATGGTTCCATATAAAATTTTGAAATGTTTGCTCTATATCTGTGACATATGTCATTGGTATTTTAATAGGGATTGTGTTGAATCTATAGATTTTTTTGAGTAGTATGGACATTTGGATGATGTTAATTCTTCCAATCCATGAACACTGTATATACTTTCATTTACTTGTGTCTTCCTTAATTACTTCTTTTCTTTTCTTTTCCAATTGTCTTCCTTCCTTTCTTTCTTCAGTGTTGTGTAGTTGTCTGAGTAGAGGTCTTTTACCTCCTTGGTTAGGTTTAGTCCTAGGTAGTTTATTTTTCTTGTTGCTATAGTAAGTGGGATTTTTTTCCATGATTTATGTTTCTGATATTTTGTTGTTGGTGTACAAGAATGCAATCAATATCTGAATATTGACTTTGTATCCTGCTGTTTTGCTTAATTCATGTATTAGGTTGAGTAGTTTTTTGGTGGAGTTTATAGAGTGTTTTATATACGCTATCATGTCATCTGTGGTGTTCATGCCAGAGATGCAAGGATGGTACAACATTTGCAAATGGATAAATGTAATACATCACATAAACAAAAGGAAAGACAAAAATCACATGATCATATCAATAGATGTGGAAAAAGCATTTGATAAGGTACAGTACCCATTTACAATAAAAAACACTCAGCAAAGTGGGAGTAGAGGGAGCGTACCTCAACATATTAAAGGCCATATATGAGAAACCTATGGCCAACATCATATTCAATGGGCAAAACTAAAATCTTTCCCACTAAGATCAGGAACATGACAATGATGTCTGCTCTCACCACTTCTACTGGAAGTCTTAGCCACAGCAATCAGACAAGATAAAGAAATAAAATGAGTCCAAATTGGAAAGGAGGAAGGAAAACTGTCATTGTTTATATTTAAAAGTCTTGTATTTAATAAGGAGATTTTTCCATTGCCTGGTAGGAGGCAGGAGTGATCCATCTGAGGATGTCTCACAGTAAGTGGAGGGTCAGTGCCTCAAAAAGCGCAGGCTGCTCATATTATAAGGAAAGTTGTTGATGACTGGATGGCTGCAACTTCATTTGTAGCAGGTGGTGAAGAAACTTGCTACTAGTTTCAGGCTCTTTGAACTTATCTTGTACTACTTGGTGAAAAAAAATAATACTAGGGCCAACATGGTGACATTTTCTAATTATATGGAAATTGTGATCTAGAAAGCTATGTTTACATATTTATAAAAATTAATACAATGTATTTCATTATGTGTTTTCTTAAATATATAATTTCATCTACAGCAAGTCAAGTACTGTGCTAAATGCTAAGGTTGCATAGAGGAAAGGAAAGAAACACCTTTAGCTTTAACCAGGTCATAGTATAGGAGAGACAGAGGTTGAGAAAATCATTGTGATTAAATACTTAAACTGCTTTGGTGGAGATATATGTGTACTATGTCAATCTGCCTGAGAAGACTCCCTGGAGGAGGCAATATTTGATATGGATCCTGAATGATGAATAGGAAGAGGCTTCTTTTGCAGAGAAGACATCATGAATGAATATGCTAGGGCATTCAAGGTAAGAGGTGGGTCGAGAGTGATGTAATGGGTGTATACTATCCATATTGCCCAGGTTGTAGCTCAGGTATCTTCCTTCTGGGCCATTTGGAGCAAAGGACGATTTTGTTTCTGTAGCTGCTGCCAGTTTTTGTAGGAGATATGAGCTAGTAGGCTAGGGTGGATGGGAAACGTGGCATTGGGGATCCTTAGACATAGGTGAAGATCAGGACTAAGGGTTGAGTCTGACCAAAGCAAGGAAAGACCAGGAGCACTGGCCATAACAACAAAGTGAGGCATCAGATGCCAAGAAAAGATACTTGTATGTTCCAGACTAGTTCAGGTTTGGTAACCAGATGTAGGTTAGACAAGGTCAAACAAAGCAAAAATCTGAGTCAGTGATGCACAGAAACATACAGAACTCTTACTGTGTAAATATGGGACAGTACAAGTCTCTCCCAGGCAGCCCCATTCCTGGAGCATTTATTTTAGACTCTAAAGGGATTGATTTCTTAGGGTCTTGCCTTACTTGAATGGGGCCTGCATTCTTTATGTCTTCCCAGAGGCTCTTGTTTTACATGTCCTACCACACTTTTAGTTTTAGAGCAAATCAGGGCCCAACTGGCTGGTTTGTCCTCTAGGCTGGTAGGAAACTCTTTCTTCAGAGTCCTTAAAAAACTTTTTTAAAGGAAGTTTTCCAAGACTGAATGGAGACACTATCTTCCCTATTCAGTTCAAGGATCTTGACTCAGATTCTTACGACCAAAGACATTAATTTGTGAGTCTGATGACCACCACGAAGTGACCTCCTGTGGTTATAGAATAGTTTTTTCTCTGAGCACAGCTCACTGCCTGAATGAGAATTCTATCTGTACCCTGGATCCCAGGGGATTCTGCTCTAATTGAGCTAATCTATTTAGTATGGGCAGCACAACAGAATCAAAGGCAAGGACTAGAGAATGTGGCCAGCTGCACAGGCACAGATGTACTCATTATCATCTTTGTGACCGCCTCTTCCAAGAGCGTTGTTTTTCCTTGAATATTCCGGGTGGGAACCCACCACCATGGTGCTTTGATGATATGAGCCAGCCTTAAGAAAACTAGCCATTTTACTACCAAAGGGGTTTATGAAATTGAGATTATATGTCTCCTGTGATCCTTTGAAAATGAGGGAGGTTTTATTTTTTTTTTAGTAGAGCTAAACTTTTAAAAACTCAAATAGAAAATTCAGCTGTTAGAGTCCTATCTCCGACAGAGACTCTGGAGAACACTTTCCTTGGAAATAGCCTGTTATGTCTTTATCTGCTTGTCATCTATCTTCCGTTTTACAGGTGATCTCTGTAGGTGACTTTAAAAATTCTCACAGCTTTTTTTTGCTTTTATGTAGACTATCACTGAGATAATATTTCTTCTAGGTTTTCATCCTATTTGGAAATGATTATCATTCACCTCCAGATGTTTTGAGATAATGCCTTTCTTGTTCTCATTTTCTATTCTTGCCAGAAATATTTCCTTATTCTTGTATAATTTAACAAATTATATAAAATCATTCCTTATACTTTCTTTTTCAAATTTATATCTTTTCCATCTCTTTTCAAAATTTCTTTTCAATGCCTTCTTAATGAAATCAAAGTTTTAGGGGTGATTTATATTACTTTTGTGTCATAACCTTGAAGTACACAGGTATTTCAAGGACACAGGAAGTTTTTGTGAGCTATTTTTAAATGTGCTCTAATGTTCCTGATTTCTACTTAAAAGGTTTTTAAAATATAATCCATCATTTCTCTAAAGTTTTAGAAAATGCTGATTCAACACTTCTTACATAAAATATTTACTTCTATTAGGAGTAAAACAATGAGTAATTTCTTTTTCATTTTAAGGTATCCATCCGCTTCTTATATTTTCAGCCTATTTGGTTGCAGTCTGTCTTATTCTATAATATTAGACATACTATATTGATGTTTATTGAAAAAATGGATTGCATTTTTAATCTGTGGCTTTATTGTTTTTCTTATAAGACGCTTATAGTTTTGGTGTAAAATTTCTGAAGAAAAGATCCCCAGAGGAAGATTTTATTAAATTTATCAAACATTTATTAAGCATAGACTTTGAGTTCCTGGCTTTGAGTAAGAAAATCAAAGATGAGTGAGACTCCATCCTTTTCCTCATGCTGCTTGTAAGAGAAACACTGCCAGAGCGAGATGGGAGCTATGAGAGGATGTGGGACAACAGGCTAATTTTAGCTGAGGAAGTCAAGAAAGTGTCATTTTAAGGGTTAGAGAGCTATGGTGGATAGGGAAGGAGAGAAAGGACATTCTAGGAAGAACTTTGGAGCAAGCATAAGGTTGGAGAATTGTACATATGGGCTAGGAGTAGAATGACCATATGTGCTGGAGTGCAGAGGGCAATGGGAGATAATTTTGGAGAGCCACGTGGTCCAGACTCTGGGAGACCTTGGAAACCATGTTAAAGAGATTCCATTTCAATCTGTATTCAGTGGAGGACTACTGAAGGATTTCCTGCAGTAAATTAAGAAAATGACCTGTTAATTCTGATGGCATTATAGAAATGGATTAAGTGATGCTAAGGCCAGAACCTGGGATATCATATAAAAGAGCCATTGCAAAGAGAAAAAGGTAGAGAAGTATCTTTTTACTGTGTTCCCAAAACTTATTGAGTATATTTTCACATACATGATGTTAATTTTAAGAAGATACATATAAGGAGGCAGTTGGAACACAGATAGTCATGCCTAATGTGGCAGATTTCACCTGTGTTGACCGATTTCCTTCTAGTTCCATGTGCACAGAGCCCCAGGCTTCCCTGGCCCTTGCGTTTAGGCATGGCTCGCATTCCAGGTGGAAGCACTTGGAGCCGGTGCAGGACTTTCCACATTTCCTTTCCCCGGTACAGCGGCCAAGGGAGTATATGTGGATGCTGAAGGGCCACAGAACCTAAATGGCCTTTGATGCTGAGCCAGCCCATGGAGATAGTACTTTAGAATCATTCTGCCTTGCGGTGGACTTTGAGTTCAGAAATAAACTTTTGCTAAGTTAGACCTCTGAGATTTTACTGGTGTTTTTACTGCAAATATTCTTGACCAGGCCTTCTTAATAAAATTTTCTGCAGTGATGAAAATGCTTTATATCTGTACCATCTATCTCAGATTGTATCCGCTAGCCACATTTGTCTATTGTGTCTCCAAGTGTGACTCATGTTAATTTTAAGATTTTACTTAGTTTTAATTTAAATCAAAAAGTTTACATTAAAAAAGTCTAACTACTTTACATTAAAGAAGTTTAACTACTAGAGAAAACCTGCATAAAGCCTTTCTAACTAGACAGAATATACTAGAAGTGAAGAAACCTTGAACCCAAGTGAATTGTAAGGGGCTTTTTGGTTACAAAGAGGTAATACTTTAGAAAATCCTAATGTGTTTGGAATTTTAAAATTATACTTTTGGTAATTTTAATGTAATAGAAATAACACTCCATGGGCCAAAGTAGAAACCATAATGAAAGTTAGAAAATGTTCTGAACAAGACAGAAATATTTCATATTAAAACATGTACTGTATTATTTTATCTACATTAAAAATTTATTGAGGAAGCATTATAACCAGCAATGCATATAAAAAAGAAAAAAATGCTGAAAATTGATGGCCAGCAAAATAAACAATCAAACTCAACCATATAAAGTAGAAAGGAGAGTAGAACAGAAGGAAAATAATATTTTATAACAGTAAGAAGAACCACAGCTACATACGATAATAGGAATAATAATACCTGTTTTGCATAAAAAAGATGCAATGCTATGTCTTTCATAAAAATTCAGGGAACTACTTCACTGAAGAAGCAATTATTCAGTTTTAGAATCAGATATGTTAAAAATATTAAAGAAAACACTGAAATCTAGGAAAACATACTCTGTGCCTACTGCATAACAGGTATGAAGGCAGGGGCTTATTTTCTCACGTACTTGTTCATCAGACTTTAGGATGGCTACAATGTACCAGGTATACGGTCCCCTGGCTCTGGAAATGTACCAGTGAACAGAACAGACAAAAATCTCTGCCGTTCTGGGGCTTCCACCTAGGCACGTGGAGAGGCAATAAACAAACATAAAAATGATGTCAGTGTGATAAATGTCATGAATAATAATAGGCAGCACTTATTGATCATATCTATGTTCCAAGCATTGCTCTGTTTTGCATGTATTAAATCATTTCATCCTCCTAACAGCCCTATACAGTAGAAATGATTAAAATCACTATTTTATAATGAGGCAATGGAGACTTTGTACTTATAATAGTACGAAGGCAGATTACACAAAGTTTTTGTCCTTGTGAATTTCCAGGATGGTGTGGGGAGATAAACAGCCAGTGCTATTCAGCGTCGTAAGAACTATTTAGGCAGAAGGGTACTATAATAGACATCCGCTGGGACGTGGGAGGGCGGGGCCAGGCCTACTTTGGGGAAGTCTGTAGGAAAGGCTTCACAGAGGTGGTAGATGGAGCTAAACCCTGAAGGAAGAGTGGCTATTTTAAAACTCACCAAGGAGAAGAGAGGGCAGATATTGCAATTAGAGGCCATGTTGTATGCGAAGACACAGCTCTGGGAGGGGAAGGGAGCAAGGCCCAGGCAGGAACTCCATCGTGCAGTATGCTGTGCTACAGTGTGCTTGTGCCTAAGGAGTCTGACTGTGTCAGAAAAGCTTAGCCTGTGCTAAAGGGAGGATGGGGCAGAGAGAGGCAAGCATTTTCCCACCAGACTAAGGGCAGACAGTTCTTATGGAACCTTATGAGAAAGTTTATACTGCAGAGTGAGAGTCCTGGAAAGAACTCTCAGACAAGGCTGGGAGAGAAAGAAGGCCGAACCACGCTGGTTCCCAGGTGCAGAGGATGCAGAAAGGTCAGCTGGGCAGAAGTGGAGGCTATTAGGGTTGACTTTGTACCTCTGGGGGCGTCAGATGCTGCTGGCAGGAAATTTTTTCAGTGGTAGTAGGTGGAGACTTAACAGGTGTGAATATTGCTTTGAGTGGTGACATTTTTAAGAGCCTATAAATGAGTGTGGCTTACAAAGTTTTCACAGAAGGTGTTATTTGGAAATGAGGTAAATACCCAGTAAGGAATCAAGGGCTGGTGGTTCTAGGGCATCAGGAGGGAGGGGTCAGCCAGACCTGGCTTGCTCACAGGGCCGCCTTGGGCAGGACGTCTCCACGGTCTTCACGCAGACGAGAGCAACACTGACTTCACTGAAGTGTCCTGATGATTAAATAAGAAAGCACTTGGTATAGTATTCAGTATCCTACTACTCTTTTTATCAAAAAGTTTACATAATAAAATTGCTAAATAGCCTTGATTTGTTTAGAGAGCACATCAGCACCATCCCATATAGTGGCAAAATACAACTCAAAGTGCCAGCGAAGGCTGCTAAATTAAACTTGTGGCGGCAGGCTACACAAAGGTCCCCAAAGGCATTCATGTCGTAATCCCTGGAACCTGTGAATGATGACAAAATAGTAAATATTAACTTATGTGGCCAAAAATATGATTAAATGACAGGTTTTGAGATGAAAAGATTATCGTGGAAGGTCCTAAATTGGATCACATATCCTTATGAGAGGGAGATGGAGGAAGCTTTGATGTAGAGGAAAAAGTGATATGACAGAAGCAAGCGGAGGTTTGGGGTTGTTACCTGCTGACACTGAAGATGGAGGAAGGGGCCATGAACCAAGGAATGCAAAGAATGCAGAGCTACAAGTCGGAGAAGGCAAGGGAATGACTTCTAACCCAGAGCCTCCAGAGAGAGCGTGCCCTGCGAACATCTTGACTTTAGCCGAGTGGAACAGATTCGGGACTTCTGGCCTCCAGAACTGTAAGAGAATAAATTTGTGCTGTTTTAAGCCACTGAGTCTGCCATCATGTGTCATGGGAACCATAAGAAATGAATACATTCATTAAATACTTACTGAATACCTATGATGTTCAAGATATAGTGTTAGTCTGGCTGGTGCTGTAAAAACAAATAAAAGCTGTCTTTTCCTTTGATATTTATCCTTATGTAGAAAAACGGTGAAGCAAAAATGCTAATAAAGGCAAAAATGTCAGGGCTGTGAGAGCAACAAATGATGCATTATGCCAACTCAGTGGACGGGAAGGCTCTTGCGCTTGTTGACAGAACTGAGAAAGCCCATGTGGAAGAGGTGACAGTGACAATGAAATTAAAATCAAGTAACAGTAGTGACAGAGGGAAGTGGGGTGGGTGGCGGAGGTACGATAGATAGGTGGGGTTCTACCAGGCAGAGGGAAGAGAACGGGCATAGTCATGAAGATGGGAAAGTAAAAGAGTTGTTTGTGGAATGAGGAATAATCCATTTTCTGTTATAACAAAGTACTTAGATTGGGCTAGAAAGGAAAACCAGGGCCGTACGATGGAAAGCTTTGATGCCAACCTAAAGGATGTCTATTTTTTCACTAGGCAATAAGGCGGCATTAGAAGCATTTGCAGAGTAGTGATGTGCACGAAGGCCTATGTATTTCATATTGAACATATCTGGTTAGTGAAAACTTTGTGGGAGAAATTGTAAATGTCACATATTAAAATAACAGTGGTAACTACAATAATTTGTGGTCAATTTTCTGCAGTGCAAAATTTTTTATATGTTATGATGAGTGCAGTTATATTTTAAATTTTTTTTTTAAAAAATATTTTATTTATTTATTTTTAGAGACAGTAAGGGAGGGAGAAAGCGAGAGACATCAATGTGTGGTTGCTTCTCATGTGGCCCCCACTGGGGACCTGGCCTGCAACCCAGGCATGTGCCCTGACTGGGAATCGAACCTGCGTTGCCTGGTTCGCAGCCCGCGCTCAATCCACTGAGCTACACCAGCCAGGGCATATTTTAAATTTTTAAAATGTGGTTCTGCAATCAGAAAATGAGGATGCAATAAACCTATATAAAGGAAGGTGCTGTTTCCAGGATTAAAGAGTAAGTTATCGATACTGTGCTATAGGGAAGAAAATTTTCCTCTGCCCTTCTAGGTTCTTCTGGTCTAATAATTGAATTGACATAAGTTAGATCAACAGGAGGAAACAGATTTACATAGACACGAGGCTCTCAGACACTGAAGCAATTGAGGCTTGTATACCATTCTGAGCAAAGGGGCCAGGGCTAGGGGTCTGTCTAGGGCTTCAAGGGAAGGAAGACAATTCATAGGAAGGTGGGAAGAGCAAATGTTTGGTTAAGAACCGTTTGCCATGCCGTGCAGAGACAGTGGAACCCAGAGGAATCTGAACAAACAGGCCCTGTTGAGTTCTCACTAGCTTACCACACCTGGCCCTATACTCTGTAGTTATCTCTGGTGATAGTTCTCTTCCTGGACCAGGCTCTCTAAATTCTTGTAGGCAGTTAACAGGGAATGAAAAGGTCTTCCTGAGTCTTTTGAGCCTTATCTTCAGCTGGAACAAGCCACATACCAAAGTGACTCAGTTAGGGTGGCCTATGCTGCCCCCTTCAGTACTCTGAAGAGAGAATCTAGTGGAAGAGGTGTCAGTGATAAACAGCGTGTTATCTCGTGGATTGGGTAGCTTCTCAGTCTCACAAATACAAAAGAGTCTAATTTCATAAAGTTGCTAAAAATGATTCAATGAGTAGAAAGAAAAGACTGGCAGTTATGTAGGTAGAATCAGAGAACTGGTAGGAGGAAATAGAAGTGAAACAAAGCAGAAGTGATTGGGGTTAAGCATGAGGAAGACCATCTCTGAGTACCGAAGTGATGAAATAGTGGAATGTACTATTGAAGGAGATTTTACTTCTTTCAGACGAGAAACCTCCACTAGTTTTTCTCATGTAATTTGTGGTGGGGAAGATGTAGCCCAAAAGTCAGGGCCTAGTTGAGAAGAGGGTTCAGGGGAGCCTGACTAAACCCTGTTCACGGAGAGCTCTGCCACCGTATATTGTGCGTGTCTGTGTGGGCATTCAGATCATCCTGAGCAGTAGTAATGTCAGAATGGTAGGCTCGGGTTTACAGTATTCTTAAAATGGACAGAATGACAGGTAGTGGCTATGTATTAGGTGACTGCAACAGAGACAAAATAACAGTGGCTTAAACAAGACAGGAGGTGACACACTCCCCCATATGAGGCCAGGGCTGACAGGCAGGACAATTAGCAGACTTTGCCACAGGCCGTAATGAACATTAGTTCTCTACTTAAAGGAGAAGTTCATCTATTGCACTGTATCATCGCTCGCTGGCGCAGAACACGTGCCTCTCATCCCTGAGTTAATGGTGGCACCACCTAAAATTAGTTTAAAAAAAAAGCAAATAGCAAATAAAGCAACACACACTGGCATCTGTCTATTTGCTGGCCACTGCTCATTTATTTTTCAGCCACACTAGATAAACTGTGAACTTCTTAAACACATAGTGACAAGTTAATTAATAAAGCACAACAAGACACGGGGCCAAATTAGCAGTCTTAAGCTAAATGGGGTTCATAAGCACTAATTATTAGAATTTTTGAGTTGTGATGAAACCACTGACATGTATAAACCTGTAAATTGCATTATTAATCATATTACATGATACTTTTAGGAACCATTTATACTTTCCACCATAAGTAGAATAAAATGTGTGAAAAGTTTCCTTTTAAAGTGTAAAATTTAAATTTTGATAATCAAATAATTTATTTAGAAAAATGCAAAATACACATTTTAGGATTAGTTATGCAAGATGTAATTAAGGGTACAGATACAATTTAAATCTTAGAAGTTTTATTTGGTTTTCAGGTTTTTATTTCCTTAAGGAACTTAAATCTCACCTATGACCAATGATTTTCAGTCACTGGAATGACCAGTGGAGCATTAAAAAAAAACAACAACCAAGATTCAAGGGCTCTATCCTTGGAGATTCTGATTTTGTGGTTCTAGAGTGAGAATAAAAAACCTGTATTTAAAAAAAATCTTTCCAGATGCTTAAAATTTCAGGTTTAAGTAACTTACTCAGGAGTACAAGTTTATGTAAGAATACTGCCTGACATCTTTGGAACTTCAGATGATATTAAAAAAATAATTTTTAGGTTATTTTCTTTGTATTAAAAATAGTAATTCAGATATTTTGGCAAAAGAGATTCCACTTCTTTAAATGACCTTTCTGACCTGACGGCTAAATTAGATCTCTTTAGAGAGAAGTTCTTAGATTTTGACATTTTCATCAGCTGTGTCATTTTTCTCACAATTCGATATTTTGAAAACTGCTAAATTAATTAATTAAACAAGGAGGCCTGCCTGACAGCCTTACAAACTCAGAGACCTAAAGTAACCACACAGGATGGTCTGAAGTTAAAAACTTTCTAGCGGAAAGCAGGTCGTGCAGACAGTTGCGTCCTAGGCTGGGGTCCTCCCTGACAAAAGTCCTCTTTACCTTACCGGGCCTGCCTGTTGTCTGTTCTGCATCCCCGATAACACACCTTCGGAATGTCAAGGTCACATCCTTTAAAAACCACGCCACAGCAGAGACCACAGATTCCCTCATTGTAATTGTTATCATGTTAATTGTTGACTGTCAATTATCCTGGACCCAGCTGTGTAAAAGAAGTCTGTGTCTATCATTTTACTTTTTATCTAATCCCAGAGGTCCCCTCCACCCCTGATTTGCTTTGTCCCTCCGCCCTAACCTATCACCAATGGATTTCACGTAACCCACTTAAGCCTCCTCTTTTGGTTGCAATGTATAAAATGAGGTACAAAACTGCCATTTTCTGGAGCATTTTCTCTATCTATGGAGGTTTTGCTTTTTAGCAATTGTCATCAGTTTGGCTCAAATAAACCCATAAAATTTTTATGGGTTTCGGTGTTTCTTAGTTGACACTAGGTACCTGACTCTTTCCATCCTGGTGACTCTCTCTCTGGCCTGGGACTATCGTGCCTGCTCTGCTCATACCTGTCTGACTGCCTGCTCTATCACAACCACTTCTGGTTTGGTGCGGCCCAATTCAGATCAATTTATGCTCAAATAAACCTTAAAAATTTTTTAATATGCCTCAGTTTATCTTTTAGAAGAATATTACCTGTGTGGAAGAAAAGGGGCCATATGCCAAACCTGACCAGCTCAGGGGAGGCCTGCGTGGCAGCCTTACACACTCAGAGACCTAAAGTAAACATGTAGGATGGTCTGAAATGAAGTTTCTAACTGAAAGCAGTTCACCGCAGGTAGTCATGTCCCTGGCTGGTGTTTTTCCCCAACAAAGGTCAATCTTTGACTGAGCCTGTCTGTTGTCTTTTTGCATCAGTGATAACATACCTTTGGAATCTCAAATTTCCTTTTTCCAAACCCCTCAAAGCACCAGGGGGAGACCACAGATCCCCTCATTGTTATTGTTATCATGTCAATTGTTGACTGTTAACTCTCTGGTGCCCACCTGTGTAAAAGTAAGTGTCTATCATCTCACTTCTTCGCCAGTCTTAGAGTTTCCCAATCTATGACCAGTGGATTTCTTGTAACCGTCTTACACCTCCTCTTTTCATCATAATGTACAAAATACAGTGCTACACTGACATTCTCCGGAGCATTTCTTAATCTGTTGAGATTTTGCTTCCTCTCAATTGTCATCAGTTTGGCTCAAATAAACTCACAAAAATTCTCTACAGGTTTGAATGTTTCTTTAATTGACACCTGAAGTGTGGGCTTTGCCTAAGGAACCAGAAATATGGTGTCACTAACTTTTTTGAAAGTTAGTATTTCTGGTGCAGAAGAGTTAACCTCGTACCTGGTGTGGAGAAGTTCATGCGGCAACCTGTCTCTATCAGACTAGGCAGGTTTCCAAGTTCAGCTGGCATTCCTACACCAGTCCTAAATGGTTTCCAGCTTTCTCTCCAGGGGTAAGAGTTGGACCTGTTGTCATGGAGATCGACCTTTACCAGCTTGAGTACATTTGCTGTTTGACACAGAGAATACATCCGTGACCTGACTGTGGGCACGGGCTGAAGGCGGACTCTCTTGGAGCATTACCATCAGTTTGCTCAACAACTCTGCTGACTTCTTGAAACACAAGGGTGTGACTCAATCACGCCAGCAATCTCAGTGAGCTCCAAGTGGCCTCAGCTTGACAGTTTATAGCCTTTGCAAACAGAGAGCATATTTCTTTGTTTCCTTTCAGAAACTGAGGAGTGATTCATTTTCAGTAAACAAAGACAGGATTACTGAACCTGTTTACTAGGCTGGAATTCAGCTTTCTCTGAATTCAATTCCTTCAGTTCCATGGAAAGACACTGTGCATTTCAAACAGTTTTCTTTCTTCTTTAATCTACTTTCTTTCTTCCTACACAGTAAAGAGATATAATTTAGCCTTCACTCAAATCCAAATGAGATGACTTTCAAAGGGCATTCAGGCCCTAATGTTTGTCCTTTGCAAGAACAAGCAACTGTGATTCTACCAAATTGAAATGCAGATACTGTTGGCAGCCAGAGCTGTTTCTGCTGTTGAAATGCAAAAGAAAATTTTACTTTACAGCTGCACTGTGTCACCCCCGACATTGACTGGTCCTGTGGTCACCAGAGGGGGGGAAAGTGAAAATATCTTACCTGTCTGCTCAATATCTTTGGTGGTTATACAACAGTAACATATCCAGCAGTCTGATATATTTCCTGGTAAATCCGACAGACCGAGGAGAGACTGGCTGAGGATGTGTGCGGTGTTTCATGCTCCTACTTTCTCTGGACTAGCTTTCCATCACAGCAACTGCAGTGAGTAGGGCTCGCATTGTGTCGCCTATAAAGTCAACTCAAAGGCATCAGTACTACACTGATCGCTTCAGCAAATCTGAAATATTTTTAACTGTTGACAGAAGGTTCAGTTTCATTATACTGAATTCTAGAGTAAAACCACGGGAATGGAATCACTTTCTCAGAGTTTCATCATTTGTGTGGTCCCAGAAAAT